>JAXQQM020059147.1:0-41889 GCA_034641835.2 Pinus albicaulis | reverse complement strand
CCACTAAATCGATGGTTGAAATATACCCCACTAACTTCCTTGCATATCTAAATCACGTGTTTAAACCGTACTTAGATTAATTTTTTACAAATCTGGATTAATAATTTACTGTGCCATTTATTTTTTGCCCTTTAATCCAAATTAACATTTCAATGAAAGCGAAAAATTAACCTTGTCCAAGTGTGTGGAAGGGTTATGCAAGGTGTCAACGTTATTAGGCGCCATTTGTGGTTTCATATGGGGTAACGGTGGAGGAGAGGAAGAGTTTTACGCACATGGGGTAACGGTGGAGAGGAAGAGTTCTGCAACGTGGCGAAAACGTTGTTTGCAATTCTGGCCCAACATGGTGGTGACCACATTGGAACGTGCGCCCCCCACCTGCGCCCGCCATCCTCCGATGCGACTGTTGAAGGTCTCAATGAAACGTGCGCCCGCCACCTGCGCCCGCCATCCTCCGATCGTGGCAGCTCATCCTCAAAGGTGGAGCAGACAGGGCAGACGTTTCTCATGCAAAATTAATGTTAATTGGTAAATGAACGTGGGCAAGAGCGAGCAGGTGAGCGGGTTGTTGAAGAAGGCGGATCGAAGGAAAGCATATTTAGGTGATTTCCCTAATCGCTGGTTCCTTTGTCTCCTGCGTTGTGTGCAATCCACTGGATGTTGGAATTGAATCTGCAAAGGGCGATTTTACAGGGAGTGACAGTAGAATTTTTGAAGGGCGAGAGGCTTTTCGGCAAAGTCTGTTGTTGAGGCTTGGAGAGTAGAACCTATTATTTTTCGCGGTCTGACCGTTGGCTACAGACGCCGATCTTCCGCTTCACTCAAAATTGCAGGTAATGAGTGCACTTTGATCCCAGTATTGTATTTCATTGGTTGCTTTAGCCTGCATGCAAAGAATTCTTGGAATTTTGTACTCCATTGGGATGGGTGAGGGGCAAACAGAAACCCGTAGCGTTAACTATTTTAAAACTAACTTTATTGTTTAGATTTATTTAAATGATGAAGATTTTGATTATTAAATTTAGTCATGGTCGATGTTTTCTTAATAGCGACCGCCGGTCAATGCTCAATTGCGATAATGCTTGATCTGATCTCCTTATAATGTTAGGATTAGAGCTTAGGTAACAGCCACTTATCTGTTAAATCGGCATACTTGAAAAAGTTTGAACAATGACATATCTGGATTCTTTGAAGCACCATTTCGGCCATTCTTTGGCTGTGAATCAGACATAGCGAGTTGCTTCTTTTCTGCAGCTCGTTCCTCTAGACTTGACATCTCTACCTGTTCACTCGCCATGTTCTTCTGCTCCTGCAAACTCACATCTCAGAGGGATTCTTTACCCTGATGTATCTTTAAGCCAAAAAAAAAATAGCCCCGCCCCTTTTTTTGTTCAAGAAAGCGTGCAGCCAGTCGTCTCGGACTCTTTGGTGCTTACGATTCTAAGTTGAAGTCAAAATCGAACCATTAGGGTTTGCTCTGCCTCATCCAACTTAGGTTTTTAATGGCGCCCAAAAGGTTCGATGCATGATCGACGCGACAATTTCCCGATTGGTCCCAATGATTGACTGTTTTATAGTCGGATCTCCACCCTCCCCGATATAATTTAAATAATATTTTCATTAAATTTAATTATTTTTTTCTTATTATATCTCTGTATTACTACGTTGTTTAATACAGTCGCTCTGAATGTTAAGGATTTGACTGAAAAGACAGTCAAAATTAAATAACAATTTAACAATGTCTGTACACAATGATTGTCATAGTTGTTAACTTCAACAAAATATCAAAAAATGTATCAATATTCAAGAAAATATAATATCGTATTTGAAATGTCTCAAGCCAAGTGATATATATTTTATTTAATATTGCTCGTACATAATGTTTGTCCTAATCTTGACCCTTCATAAAAACATCTTAGAAATTGTGTTCACAATGTCATCCTATTCTATTCTCCAAAGTATTCTCGAATTTTGTCTAATTTTATGTTTACTTAATTTTAAAATAAATGGATAATAAAACTATAGTTACCTTTAAAATTTAAATTTCGGAGAAAAAACAATAATCTACATAATCTCGCGATCCATATTACTTTATTGTTTATATTTATTTAAATGATGAAGATTTTAGTTATTAAATTTAGTCATGGTCGATGTTTTCTTCGCGATTATAGCGACCACTTCGGTCAATGTAATTGCGATAATGTGATGCAGTCGCCCTGAATGTTAGGATTCGACTTAAAAAAACAGTCGAACTAGTTATTTTTTTCTTATTATATCTGTGTATTACTACGTTGTTTAATACAGTCGCTCTGAATGTTAAGGATTTGACTGAAAAGACAGTCAAAATTAAATAACAATTTAACAATGTGTGTACACAATGATTGTCATAGTTGTTAACTTCAACAAAATATCAAAAAATGTATCAATATTCAAGAAAATATAATATCGTATTTGAAATGTCTCAAGCCAAGTGATATATATTTTATTTAATATTGCTCGTACATAATGTTTGTCCTAATCTTGACCCTTCATAAAAACATCTTAGAAATTGTGTTCACAATGTCATCCTATTCTATTCTCCAAAGTATTCTCGAATTTTGTCTAATTTTATGTTTACTTAATTTTAAAATAAATGGATAATAAAACTATAGTTACCTTTAAAATTTAAATTTCGGAGAAAAAACAATAATCTACATAATCTCGCGATCCATATTTCGATAACATATAATATGTAATTTTCTTTAAAAAGTTGCTCATCATGAAGCTGGAAAGGGTACGTATCCAATGATTTATCTTTATTTAATTTCAAAATAAATGGATAATTAAATTGTAGTTACCCTTAAAGATTAAATTTGGGAGAAAAAACAATAATCTACCTAATGACGTGAACCATATTATACAATAAATATGTAATTTTCTTTTAAAAGCTGCTCATCATGAAGCGGGAAAAAGGGACGTATCCAGTGATTTGTTAAATTTCTTTATATATTTATTATTATTATATTTTTCTTATTATATCTGTGTAGTTTATTTACTTTGTGCATACAAATTTATTGTAAAGTATATGTGTTTTTGTAAAATTACTTTGTTTCAAAGATAGTAGTTATATTTTCCCTATTAGATCTGTGTGTTCTGGTAAAGTTTAAATATTTTTATAAAGTTACTTTCTTACCCAAATAACTAATTCATATTTGTTAAAAAAAATTGTAATTACATTATAATTTTCTCTTATATTAACATATTGTAATTACTTTCTAGATTAATATTCATAATAGAGTATTTTTTTGCGAACTTTCTTTGTTTCACAAATAAGTTATAGTTTTCGTATTTTAATTTATATGTTCTTGGGAATTTTCAATATTTTTTTGGAAAAATTGTGTTTTTTTAAAACTATTTTTGATTGAAAGACCTATAAAACATAACAGAGAAAATAAGAGAGGATGGATTAAGGATATTTCCTACTACAACTAGTCATGGAGATTTTATTTTCATTATTGGAGGATCGGTTCGTTTCTTTATTTGTTGCATTAAATTTCTTGCTTTGTTCTCTCTCGGGATTCTATTCTGTGAAGATTGGCGATTTCAAAACAAGATATTCCTTGCTCCTTTGCAAGCATTATTTACCTTCTAATGATCTCATCATTAACATGTAGGGAATGGCTGGTCATCTGGTATTAACCATTTCATATTTACCTTCTAAATATCTCATGATTATCGTGTAGGGAATGGTTGCTCATCTGGTATTAACCATTTCATATTTTTCAATTGTGTTCATCGTTATTTAGAGTATAGACAATTCATATAAGGTAAATGTTGTGAGCAGGTTGCTCATTTTCCAATGGAAAGCCGAAAGTGAGCAGGTTGGTATGTAAATTAAATGAACGTCAGGAATAAGAATGAATGTGTCTGAATAGAATTTTATATTTTAAATTTCTCTTGAAATTAAATTATTAAGTCTGGAGGCAGGTTGCAGGATGCAGATATAGTGAAGTTAATATATATATATATATATATATATATAACTTACTCTCAATTACTGTATTAAAATTTTGTTTATTTAGCAATTTTTTTTGTTATATTTAAAAAAAAATTAATATGATACTTAACAATAGGTTTTGGAATAGGCCAAAAGATTTAGAAATTATTTCTAATTTGCATTAATATTTGTTAACAAATTATACATCAAAGAAATATGCATTCATAGTTTTTGTGAGTGATTTTAAGGCAATATATTCCCTGCAAATTTCTTGCTCTTTGTTGTACGATAAGTGAGTTTCGGTTACATTTTTCATTTAGTTGTAATAGAAAATTTTTAATACCAATATTTTCTAAAAAATATAACTTTTCCAAAGTATATAAAACAAATATAATTTAAAAAATTCAATTAAATTGTATATAAACATATGACAACTTCAATAGAATATTGATCGTACCTAACTTTTTAGCTTAGATAAATTTGGAAAATTAAATTTTTAATATATATTTTCTTTTTCCACGTTTTATTTGTATTTTGAATTATTGAATTTCCTTTTAAAATTCCTTATTTTTGCATATCATTCGTAATTTTTTTCTATATTGTTCTATAAACTATATCGAAAACAAAACTACGAGTTAAATAATATTTATATTAGTAATATTATTTTTTTTATTTAAATTGGACCCATAAAATTTTTTTATTAAAATTGAATTTACATAAAAAAAAAAAAAAAATCAATCCTTGTCATGATTTAAAATAAATCTAATTATTGATTTAAAAAAATTAATTGAAATTAAATTAAGAGAAAAAAAAAATATTTCTTTACCATCTTTTAAAATAAATTTTATTATTAACTATTAATTAAAACTATTATAAAAAATTTGATAATTTAAAAAATCTAAGATATGAATGATAAATTATTATTAAAAACAAATGTAATTATTACTTTAAAAAAATTGATTGCAAATATATTTAGATAAAAATAAATATTTCTTTGGCTTTTTGTAAAATACCTTTAATTATTAATTACCAACTTAGATTATTAAAAAAATAATTCGTAATTTAAACAATCGAGAAAAACTTGTTGTTCTTGTGGGTCATATCGTTTTATACATTGTGTATATGTGCATGTTACTATATTTGTAGATGGCAATACGAAAACTTCTTTCTTTAACCAATAATTTATTAATAGAAAATTGAACTGATGAGTTTGTGTTCTGTTTCGATGGTGTACGGGCACCAAACGAATAGCTACCGCTTTCACTGCGGATAGAGAGTGAAGCATAAAATTTATACCCAGATGCCCTTTGAAGACAAATTAGTGAATAGGATTTCAACATGCTTTCAATTTCCTTGCAGGAACATAATGGATCATAGATATATCTCACAGCTCCGACAATTTTGCCAAGAAATCAATGAACAAGAAGCTGCACTTCTTAATGTACAGGAGCGATTCCTGCGTCCACCTACTCTGCCTCTTTACCGGTTGCGCCCCACGATACAACTACTGCAACGGATAAGAAATTGGATGAATATCCTCATCCATATTCATGAACGGGATGCACATAGAGAACTCCGAGCATACTATCTTGACCGTGTACCTACTCTGGACGTCAAGTGGTGCTGTCGTTGTCGAGCAACACCTTGTCTATACGACTAGTATTTCCCCCTAGTGGGAAACCATCTAACCACTATGCTACACATGATGCAATTCTGTCATTACATCTTATTTTTGACATTTCGTAAGCCTTTTTAAGGAGATTTTTGATATATATATATATCTATATATATATATATATATATATTTATATATATATATATATTATAACAATGAATATGCGGAGCATTTTTCAACTTAAAAATTAGCAATGTGGTGCCCTTGTTTTATTATAACAAACGTATCCAAGCCTTTAATATCTGAATACTTTTTATGCAACTATTAAAAAAAACATAGAATACATTTCATAAGTAAACAAAAACATAAAAATACATTTCATAAGTAAACAAAAAGCTTTGTAATTGTAATATTAGTATTATTACACCTCCCATCTTGGAGGAGGATCTTGTTGTTCTTGTCGATCATATCCGTTTATAAATTGTGTATATGTGCATGTTACTATATTTGTAGACGGAAAATTGCTTTTCTATGTTGCTTATTCTATTCATATTAATTGAAAGTTGTTTTGTTGATAGTAAATGCATTTTCTTTTATGTTAGGTGATTTCCTTGTTTTATGATGGACCCAGCTATTTGGAACTTGTATTCCATTTGTTAGGTAATGGTTCTCCTTGGGTTCACCAATTCCTTTGGTTTATAATATTAAACCCTTGGGTTTATTAGTTTTTTGGTTTATAATATGAGTAGTCGATCAGTATCGACTACTCACATGAAACTAAAAATATTTATCAATGTGGTTTGCTAGATGTGTTGTGGTTTGGTTCAATGACAAGATATTTATATTTGTTAATAATATTAGACGAAAATTAATATATACATTGACATTAATTTAAATACAAATATTGAATTACTAACATTATTAATATTTCATTATAAACATTGAGTTTAGAATTTTGTGCTTTCTTTTTTATTATTGTAATATGGGTCATATCACACATTTATTTTTATCACTCTTTTCATGTGTGCAGTATGTATTTCTAATGAGGTTTATAGCATCGCGTTTTTAAGATTCAGTTTTTTAAAAACAATAGAAACGGGGTGTTATATATAAAGATATATATATATTGTGACAACCATTGTCTCAATGTTTAAATCAATTCCCTTGGCTTCACCAATTACTTTGGTTTATAATTTTTTGGGTAATGGTTGTCCCTTGGGTTCACCAATTCCTTTGGTTTATAATATTAAACCCTTGGGTTTATTAGTTTTTTTGGTTTATAATATGAATAATCGATCAATGTCATCCATGATCAAATGACACATTATTAGAAACATTGTCTCAATATGAAAATCACCCATGGCCAACCATGGTCATAGTTGGTCCAACGTCGCATTGTGACAACAATTGTCTCAATGTTTAAATCAATTCCCTTGGTTCACCAATTCCTTTTGGTTTATAATTTGTTGGGTAATGGTTGTCCCTTGGGTTCACCAATTCCTTTGGTTTATAATATTAAACCCTTGGGTTTATTAGTTTTTTTGGTTTATAATATGAATAATCGATCAATGTCATCCATGATCAAATGGCGCATTTTGACAAACATTGTATCAATATGAAAATCACCCATGGCCAACCATGGTGATAGTTGGTCCAAAGTCGCATTGCGACAACAATTGTCTCGATGTTTAAATCAATTCCATTGGGTTCACCAATTCCTTTGGTTTATAATTTATTGGGTAATGATTTTCCCTTGGGTTCACCACTTGGTTTGGTTTATAATATTAAACCCTTGGGTTTATTAGTTTTTTTGGTTTATAAAATGAATAATCGATCAATGTCATCCATGATCAAATGACACGTTATGAGAAACATTGTCTCCTTATGAAAATCACCCTTGGCCAACCATGGTCGTAGTTGGTTCAGCGTCGCATTGTGACAACCATTGTCTCAATGTTTAAATCAATTCCCTTGGGTTCACCAATTCCTTTTGGTTTATAATTTGTTGGGTAATGGTTGTCCCTTGGGTTCACCAATTCTTTTGGTTTGTAATATTAAACCCTTGGGTTTATTAGTTTTTTTGGTTTATAATATGAATAATTGATCAATGTCATCCATGATGAAATGTCACATTCTGACAGACATTTTATCAATATGAAAATCACCCTTGGCCAACCATGGTCATACTTGGGCCAACGTCGCGTTGCGACAACAATTGTCTCAATGTTTAAATCAATTCCATTGGGTTCACCAATTCCTTTGGTCTATAATTTTTTGGGTAATGATTTTCCCTTGGGTTCACCACTTGGTTTGGTTTATAATATTAAGCATACTAACACCCTATATCCTGCAGTCTTACATACTCCGAGTCAAGATTCAAAATCTAGTGTGGTAGTTCTTACTGATTTAAAAAATCAAAATATTGAACACCAAAAAATCCGATGGGAAGATCTGAGTTTCCCTGAACACTGGATTGTTCAAAATCCCAAGCCTCCTAGTATGCAGAGTATTACTTATGCAAATTTTCAAGAAAAGCAACCTTCTGTTGTAATTTATTTTTCGAGAAGATCTACTATTGATCGCAGAAGAATAAGTCAGCTCTGCAAAAGTTCTCCCTTGTATAGAAACCCTGAAGAAGTTGATTCCGCCTCTTCCTCTCTCTCTCTTCTATTCATTGTGAACATATAGAGTTATTTGAGTTTGCTCAGTTAGTTAATTTTTCTTCTGTAGAAGTCATCTGTCCAAATTGAAAATCAAGTGTAAATCTCAGCCAGCTTGCTAAACTTGTTCTTCACTATAATAATCATCCAAGGACTAGAGAAGCCCCTCCTTCTACATCAATCAATCCATGTCCTAATCCTAAATGTTCAGACATCCCGTTTCCTCATGAGTCTGACCATGTGTTAATGATGCATAGCCTACCTTCTTTGGAAAAAGAAGATCCCTGGCTTACATAAATATTTAGTAATTTGAGACCGCCAGGCATGCCTAGATATGGCATAGGATATTTGGAACAGTTTAAAATTTTTATTCCAAATAGTAGATTCATTGATTTTCCTGATGACTACAATAAGTCGTCAATCCCAGAGATGCACAAATTATTTTCTATAATGGATGGGTGTGATAAATACAAAATAGATACCCAATGGATGAAAGCTATGAAAAATTAGGATCTAATAACTCACCCTGATGCTGAATCTTTTGATCTCAGCGCATCTAAAGAAGAAATAATTAGACTGGCCACCGAATGGAAGACATATATGGACTCAAAAAATTTATGGATATATTTTTATGTCCGAAAAAATGTTTTTGAATCAAAATCTGTCATGATGAAAAATACAACCTCATCTTCCACAACCCAAAACTCTTGGACTGCTTTAGATGGCAGTAAAGTTGAAACAACTACCACATTCCCTCCATATAAAGGCATCATTTTAGGAGAAGCAAAAAGCTATGCTAAAGCTATCCCCTTGGTTATTAAATATGACAATGCCTTAGGAATTGACAGTAGAATCCAAAAGGCTAGTGAGCATATAAATTGGAAAAATACTGCAATCAAAGGTCTAGAGATGAATACTGCTAAAACAACTTCAGTCAAAGAACATTTTGATGGTCTTCAAGTTTCTATTTCTGATGTAAATAATTCTTTGAATCATGTTCAATTTTTTACTTATTCTTTGAATAGTTATGTCAGAGTTTCCTGAGAGAAAATTGAATTGGTAGAATCTAAAGTTGATAAAGAATTCTATTCTACCCAAGGAATCATTGAAAAGCTTACTGTACAGTTTGAGAAGCTTCAAATAAAAAGTGTTGATAAGCCTATTCCGGCATCCTTTCTACACAAAAAAAATGTGCAGATACATCATCCTATCAAACCTATTGATAGATTTCCTCAGTTGCTTCCAAAAGAAGTAACCTAGTCCAAAGTAGAGGCAGAACATCTAGAAAAAACTGAAAAGATATCAATAGCTTCTCTCTTCAAAGAGCCAAAAGATAAGTCTTCCTAGAGTTTAGAATCTTAGTTGTTTCCAATTTATGAACCACTAGAGAGTCAATTCACCAGGTATTATGCTCCTGACTTAAGTGGTAAAGGAAAAATCCATGAAGCTCACACATTCCATTCATATGCCCATAGAGAATGGAATATAGATAACCTAAGTGTGGGTCAGATTAGACAGTTAATTGATATGATGTTCACAGAATAAAAACTAATGTGTTTGAGGGGAAAGAATGAAGTAGAAGCCTGTAAAACTATAATTGAATGTTTTAATGGTACTTTACTTAGATGGTGGGAAATAGAGTCATCACCAGCCCTCATTGAAAAAATGGAGAATGAAATGTTGAAGGATGAGATTGGTGACATTATTCATAACTCTGATGGGACTCCCCAGAAAAATATGATAGGAGCCCTAACTTATATGATTATGGAACATTGGTGTGGATCTGAAATTGAGTTAGCAGATAAACATGAGATGATTCTCATGAATCTAAAATGCCATCAGATATCTCAGTTTGAAGACTTCCATAGGGATTGGGTATAGCGCATATATGAGGTAAAAGATTCAAAAAATTTATTGTGGAAACAATTCTATCTTGATGCTTTGCCTTCAAAGTTCGTAGATTATCTAAGACAACAAGAAGATTTTAAGTTGCCTTTCGAATATTTTACATGGGGAAAAATATATGTTGTAATTACTAAAACATTGGTTGGTTTATGTACAAGTATGAAAGTTAATAAGTCTCTCCAAATGTTGGATTTCTTCCATTGTCTTCAGATGAGTATTGGTTGCTCATTGTATCGACACTCTCTTAGAAAACAAAAGATGCATAAAGAACTTAATTTTCATAAAAGTTAAAAGTCACATTTTTTTAAACAATCAACATCAAGGAAATAAAAAATTGAACATATTATCATTCCAAACACAATTTTCCTTTTCTAATACTCACGATTGTCGACCACACCATCTCGATGAATTATTGAAGCTATCTTCCTTAATTGTTAAGCAACCCTTGTATGGGAATTTATAACTTCCTTGTTTTTTTGATACCATTGTCATTGATATTCGTTTGTTGTCCCTCGAGACGTAGGTGAGTGCACTCTTTTCCTTCTATGACTCCTCGTTTCCTCGCTCGACATTTCTATAGGAAATCAAAAATTTTGTATTTCACATTATTTTTAAGAACCCCAACGATGCTAAGAAAATCCAAGTATGAAAGTTAAAACCAAGTATTTTTAAAACCAAGTATTTTTAAATAATACTTGGTTTTAAAAAATACTTGGTTTTAAATAATGGTATATATATTTTGGTGTGTAGAACAATCTCCTTTGGAACGAAACAAGGGGAATGGATGTTTCTCTTTTTGTGGAAATAAATGATGTTGATAATGCTCCTACTACAACAATTGTTTCTGATCATCGCCAGGTTCAAATGGTTGGTGGTGGGCATAACGAATCTGGTCATTTCCATTTTAGCAGTGACATGATGGAAGCACATAGAAAATTTCATTCCAGGATTGATAATTTTTCAGTTGTGAAAATGTGCCAAGTGTGTAATGAATGCTATCCCATTATACAAGTTGTAATATGGCATGAGGGGACCATTTGAAAAAGCAGTAGGGGGGATAAAGGATGATATCGTTTTTCTCATTTTAACAACATTGATCTAGGTGAACAACTAGAAGTTATAACAATTTTGACACAAGTGGAGGAAATGCTAATAGCAAGGGTCGATCCAATATTTCAAGTGTCACATGTTTGTGGAAGTCAATATAAATATAATGGTCATACAATAAATTTTCCACAAGATATATATATATATATGATTGTAAAGAAACTTCCTCAACGTGTTTAACATATTGATTATGTTATTGTGAGAAGACGTGGTGTTGAATCAAGATATTATGAATGTTATCTGAAGAGACAACATGTCAAGGATGCCTTTCTTTACAATATTGAAATGGATAAATATTATAGGGATGTTAAAATTGATATGGATTCAGTTGCGACTCTCCCCGAAAGAACTACTGATGTCTCCAATAGTCTACAAGATGTCGATAGAAATATATATTAATCAAGTAGAGTTGATGAGGACATAGAAAGAGAGGGTGGTAATTCTTTGTGGTCTCATCCATCATCATTTCTATCACGCTTTCTGAATTATTGGAGGGAATTCGATCAAATAAGAAGATTTCTTGAAATTGCAGATTGTACAGATGATGACACTTAAGAATGGCTAGATATTGGAATGTCTCCTATGAAAGAATACAATATCGAAGGGTTTATAGATATGGAATTCCCCACTTTGTTCCCGACTGGAGATGGTGATTCGTTGCATTCACGTATATGCAACATTGAAATGCATGAATATGGTTTGCACTTGCTTAGATATTATGATCAGAGATTTGGAATCCATCCTAGATTTCGGTACTTTCTTTTGAATATGATTATGCGAAATTTTAGCTAGGGAACGACAACTTTTTTTTTAAGAAGGGTATTCATGAAAATTCACCTTCTACTATTCAGGAATTACGTGAAAAAATTCGTGATTTTACAAACAATAAATTGGATTAAAAAATAATGCAATTTTGGTTCCTCTCTTAATAGTAGCATGGAATATTGGACAATATGTCATTCTGAGCTCACTAACATGATCACCGAGTTGGGTTTCCCAACATTTTGTTTTACTTTAACTACAATTGATACAAAGTGGCCTGAATTGCATAGTATTATACTACATTCTAATGACATTTCCTATGGGAACAATTTTGTAGAGATGTATGAAACACTACGCATTTTTTGTGTCATTTATGCCTAATAGAAATGACAAGAGCATGAAGCTTTTATGTTGGGAATATACATAGGAAATGGAAATCATGAGAAGTGCATGTCGTTGTTCGTGTTTGGCCACATTTTTATGTTTTTCTTGCTGAAGAGTTAGCAGAGTTTGAAACATTTTTTTGGATAGAGTTGTTATTGTACAAGCTATTTCATGAAATTGCTTTGGATATTGGGCTCACAAGAGAAAATTCATTCAGAGATGGAGGAATTTTAGGTATAACATGTAGCATGTTGATTGAACTCCTTTTCAAAATGAAAATAATGAAGAAGATGTTGATCCCATTGTACTTGAGGAAAATTTTGATTGGAATTCGGAAGAGTGGAAATTTTTTTCTTGAATAGTTCCGCCTACCAATGTGGAGGTTTCAGATCTTCATAATCTTGGTAGAAGGGACTTTGATATTAACCATAATTAAAAAGAAAGAATGTTTTCAGACGAAATTATTGAATAGGCAATCCATTTTATAGATAATGCAAAGTCTTGAAGTGTTCTTAATATGCATTTTATTGAAGACAATTTTGTTTCCTATATCTTTATAAGAGAAACAACATGCTGCTTTTGAAATTGTGTTTTTACACTTCATTAATTTTTGAGACGATGATCCTTTGTTAATGCTTGTTCAGGGAACTGCTGGAACGAGAAAATCTCTCTTATTCATTGTATTTTTCATGCTCTTTCAGCTACAAAAATAGGTTAAAAAAATCCATTATTATTTCTTTCTCCAATTGGTATACCTAATTTTCATATACATAGGAAAAAAATACACCCTACTTTGAAAATACCTATTAAAGATATGAAATTTCTAAATGGTCAAGCTCTAACAAATTTCCAGGAAGAAATGAGGCATGATCATTATATTTTAATTGATGAAATGAGCTTCATTGGGCCAAGTTTGTTTATGCAAATAGATTCTCATTTGCGAGAAGCCTATACGAAAAAGAAAGCTTCTCCTTTTTGCAGTAAGTCCATTATTGTTGTGGGTGATCTTGGCCAGCTTCCACCAGTTAGGGATAAACCCTTGTATGCAGGAAGAATAGTTAGGAAAGTGTTGTGTCAAAGTTTCAACATTGTTGTCACTTTGGATAAAATTTATAGGCAACAAGGAGATGATCGAGAGAGGCATATTTTCGCAACCTTTTAACGAATATTAGAAATGTAGAGCCTTATTTTGAAGATTGGGATATTCTTATGATGTGTGTGAATATTTGCTTGGATCGTCATAAAAATGTTTTATTTTATTCTTCTATTCACTTGTTTGTAAGGAATGATCTCGTTAAATTTCACAATCGAAAAATTTTGAAATCATAGAATTTCCCAGTTGGAAGATGTGTTGTGGAATCTGTTAGGAAGTCTGAGATTGATGATGGTGATGATGATGTCTTGGAGCATGAGGTTCTGTTGTGTCGTGTTCAATGTGTGATGGTTATGTGAAATTTATGGGTGGAACCTGGGTTGGTCATCTTGGGTATATAGAAGATATATTTTATTCACCTGGTACAAAAACACCACAACTTACACAATTTTCTACAGTTATTTTTAGGAAGTACATTGATCTTCCATTTGACAAGGATTGTCCAAATGTTGTGCCCATAACACCTATTGTTAGAGGGAACCGTATACATATGCATTTAAAATGGCATGGGGCTTGAATATACTCAAGTCATAAGGGATGACTTTGCAATAAACCACTGTAGAAATTGGGTATAGAGAGAGGAAGGGTTTAACATTTACAACTATATCAAGGGTGTTATCTATCGATGATTTACGGATATCACCACCATTTTATTATCAGCAGTATGCCAAAATGCAAAAAATTCTTATGTAACACTAAGGAAAAAAGAGGAGTAGCAATTGAAGTTTATATCATTTTTAATTTTTTATCTCCAACTGAGTTCAATGGTTTTGCAGAGTGGTTGGAAATGTTATTAATGGTTTTTATTTTTTCCTACCATGGTTTAGTGGGTTTGAAATTGTAATATTAATTAAAAATAGTAGTAATATTCATTAATAATAACAATTCTTATTATTTAGTTACCAGAGGGATTGGTATTATAAACCAAAGGGATTGGTAATATAAACTAAAGGGATTTATAATAAAACCCCAAGGGATTATAAACCCAAATTAATAATATTAACCAAAGGGATAATAAATTCAAGTGAAAAATACTATTAACCCTAGGGTTTGTGTTCCATTTGGTTTATTTTATGAATCCATTGGGTCTGTTAATATTTGGGTTCATATCCCTTGGGATTATAAACCCCTTGGGATTATAAATCCAAGGAATGACTACTTAAAACCCAATAAATTATAAATGCAGAGAATGATAAACCAAAGGGATAAATAGAAAAAATGCAAGGGCATATAGACCGTAGGGTTTTTAGTATTAATACATTAGGTTTATTATCCCTTGGATTAATATTATTCCATTGGATTTATAATCCCATGGGGTTCTACCATTTAGTCATTGTGTTTATTATTATATGAATACCTCTATATAACGGTTGTTGTTTCTTGCAATTATTTGTATGCAAATTGATAATTTTTTTGTTCTACCTTTTGATCATTTGAACCAACTTTGTTGATTACTAAAATTAGTAAATTGAGAATTTGGAAGAAATTTCATGGGTCATTGATTTTATGGTGGTGATGTTATTCTATTATTAATTAAACTTTTACCTGTATCTGCTTTCTTTTCTCCTTCTTTTGAATGTTATTATGTTTATGCCCAATAAATTTATTTTTCCTTTAATGTTAAAGATATATGTGTGTATATATTTGTTTGTTTCTTTGTTTATGTGTTAATTTTAATTGTATGTTTCTTTCATTCAAATGAATATATGGAGAACAATGATGACATCTATTACATTAAATTGATAAAATATATTGCAACAACCATAAGTTTAATATTCTTCCATTTTATTCAATATTTTTTCTCTGTGTTTCTGATATGTTCGGGTGTGTTTTTTGTATTCTTGAATGCATTTTGGTTTATACTATGTGATGATTTTTCATATTTGTCCTGCTATTTGTAGGCACGATTTTATAATATATATCCCTTGGGTTTAATATTTTCCCTTCCATTCATAATCTCTGGGGGTTTTAGTTTTAATCTCGTGTTTATTATTTACTTGGGTGTATAATATCAATCACTTCGCTTTATTAATAATAGGGTTCATATTCCTGGGGCTTAATATTATTCCCTTGGGTTTATAATGTCAATCCCTTGAGTTTATTAAACTAACGGTTCATATTCTTAGGATTTATTATTATTCCCTTGGGTTTATTATTCCCTTCAATTTAATAAATTTGGTCTTTATGGTCAACCATGGTCAATCATTTTTAGCTAGAGTCCAACATTGCATTTTGAAAAATATTGTTTCAATATGAAAATCAACCATGGTCAAGCATGGTAAACCATGTTCCAACATTGCATGGTCACAAGGATTGTCTCAATATGAAAATCAACCATGGTTAACTATGGTCAAGAATATTTCTTTTTTTGTTTATAATATTTATCTTAGGGTTATATACCTAAGAATGGCCAAGAATGTTCAAATATTTTTATTTAAAGGTTTATAAAATTTATCTAACGGTTTATATACCATGGGTTTATATTATTCCCTAAGGTTTAATATTATTCCTTTGTATGTATAATCCCATGGCTTTCTAGCATTAATTCTTTGTTTTTATTATTCGTTTATAATATGAGTCATGGTCAACCATGATCAATCATGGTCATCCATGGCCATCCATGGTCATCCATGGTAAAGCATGTTTTATAAAATCAATTATGGTCAACCATGGTCCAATGTTGCATTGTGAAAAATATTGTCTTAATATGAAATAAACCATAGCCAACCATGGCCCAACGTCGCATTGTGGAAAATATTGTCCTCATATGAAAATAAAGCATGGTACATCATGATCAACCATGGTGCAACGTCGCATTATGAAAATCAAACATGGTCAACTATGTTTTTTTTAGGGTGTAAAATATTTATCTTTGGGTTTATATACCTTGGGTTTATAATATTAATCTCTTGGGTTTAATATTATTCCATTATGTTCAAATACCTTAGGGTTATACTAATAATTCTATGGGTTTATAATATCAATTCCTTGGATTTATTAATCCATTGTTTCATATTCCTAGGGTTTAATATTATTCCCTCGCCTTTATAATCCCTTTGGTTTTTACTATTCCCTTACATTCAATCATGGTCAACCATGTTTATTTTAGGATTTATAATATTTATCTATGAGTTTATATATGTTGGGCTTATAATATTAATCCCTTGAATTTAATATTAGATCTTTTGACTTATAGTCCCTTGGTTTTATAATACCAATTGCTTGGGTTTATCAATATAAGGTTTCATATTCCTGATATAATATTATTCAGAAGATTTAATCCCAGGTTTTAATATAAATCCCTTAGGTGTATATTAATCCCTTGGGTTTATTAATAATTAATAACTATATTTAATATTATTTAACTATGGTCACGAATGCTCAAGTATGTTTTTATAAGGGTTTATAATATTTATCGAAGGGTTTATATAACTTCGGTTTATATTATTCCCTTGGGTTTAATATTGTTCCTTTGCATGTATAATCCCTTGGCTTTATAGTATTAGATCTTTGGGTGTATTATTCCGTTCTGTTTATAATATCAATCATGGTCAACCATAATCAATTATGGTCTTCGATGGTCATCCATGGTAAACCATGTTTTATAAATAATTCATGGTCAACCATGGTCCAACGTCGCATTGTGACAAATATTGTCTCAATATGAAGTGAAGCATACTCAGCCATGGTCCAACATTGCACTGTGACAAGATTGTCCTGATATACAAAACAAGCATAGTCTAGCATGGTCAAGCATGATGCAACATCACATTATGAAAATCAACCATGGTAAACTATGAAAATAAATCATGCTCAACTATGTTTGTTTTAGGGTTTAAAATATTTATCTTAGGGTTTATATACCTTTGGTTTATAAAATTAATCTCTTGGGTTTAATATTATTCCATTGGGTTCAAATCCGTTGGGGTTTTAGTAACAATCCCTTGCTTTTACTATTCCCTTTGGTTTATAATATCAAGCCATTGGATTTATTAATTTATGGGTCCATATTCCTAGGGTTTAATATTAATCCCTTGGGTTTTTACCTTTTGGGTAAACCATGGCCAACCATGTTTATTTTAGGGTTTATAATATTGATCTCTGAGTTTATATACCTTAGTATTGTAATATTAATCCCTTGTGTTTAATATTAGATCATTGGGATTATAATCCCTTTGGTTTATTAGTCCCTTGTTTTTATAATATCAATTGCTTGGGTTTATCAATCTAACGGTTCATATTCCTTGGGTATAATATTATGAAAATAAATATGAAAATCAACCATGGTCAAGCATGGTCAACCATGTTTGAACGTTGCATGGTCAGAAGGATTTGTTTCAATATGAAAATCAACCATGGTTAACTATGGTCAAGCATGTTTATTTTATTTTATTTCTTATAATATTTATTTAAGGGTTTATATACCTTGAGTTTATAATATTAGTCCCTCAGGATTAATAATATTCCATTGGGTTCATATTCCCTTTTGGTTTTATTATTAGTCCCTTGGGTTTATTATTATAAAAAATAACCATGGTAAATAATGCTCAAATATGTTTATTTAAGGGTTTATAATATTTCTCTAAGGGTTTATATCATTCCCTTGGTTTTAATCTTATTCCTTTGTGTGTATAATCCCTTCAATTTTTAGTATTAATTCTATGGGTTTATTATTTCGTTGGGTTTATAATATCAATTATGGTCACCATGGTCATCCATGGTAAACCATGGTTTATAAAATCAATTATGGTCAACCATGGTCCAAAGTTGCATTGTGAAAAATATTGCCTCAATGTTATACAGTATTTTGTCACACTCCCAGTCTCGTATCCTGAAGTGTCACACTTTGTGTCTTCGATGAAATATAGTGTTTCCAAGTGATGATAATTGTCACAAACAATGTATTCACCATGAAATATGTTTAGAACATCCCTGAATAAAAGGAAGAAAAATTTCCTTAAAAAGATTCTGAAGAGCTTGTAAAAAACCTTTGTTTGTAATCCCAACATGTTCTACATAACTAGTGTCTCACGCTAGTAACCTATTTCATTACACATGTCTAGTGTTGTCAGCGCGACTTTTATCCAGAAAATCTGCGCTAGTCCTCTTGAGGAAGTTTTTCCCAAAATGGAGGAGAAGCTTCTCTTACTAGAAGGCTCAAGAATGACAACATGGTTTCAGGTAGTTGATGATTGCAATGAGACCTCCTATTCCTGACCCTAGATCCTCCTTCCATGGATCTCTCCCTTGAGATGTGGAACTCATCCCTTTTTTCATGGATCCTCAACTCCCTCTCCTTCCCTATAAATCAATTGCTCACTATTCACTAATGATTAGTCACAGTCATAGCTAATTGGTGAGGTTGGCCTATAGGTTGTATGGTTGGTTGCCATATTAGTGCTAAATTGTGCCCAAATGATGCCCTATTACAAAGGATAAATGGTGTTTGAAGGTTAAGGCTTGGACTTGGAATCTCACTTTAAGGAGGTTTCCAACATCAGGGCTTCATTGGTTCTAATGCTCCCTTTTTCACTCTATTAATAATAAAATACATGTTTTCTTTCCATAAATGTGTCAATTATTGTCCATTTATTTTAATTCTCCTTGATCTATTACATAATTTTCATTAAAATATGTTATTCTTGTCATATTTTTGTTGTCTCCACTTGATCTTTCTTGCAGGCACTCATCTACACCAGCGAAGAGGAGATCGAGAGCCTGGAAGCAAAAGAGTCAAGTTCGACATCAAGGGCATTAGCATCAGAGTGAGGTAGGAGATATATTATCCTTTTCATTTTATAATATGAATTAGGAAAGATTTCATGTAGTTGTATTATGTAGTTGCTAGATCCTCTCACATGATAACAGGGATCCTTTCTATTCGCAGAAAGGATTTCTTGCACAACACTCAATATGAAATGAATTGTACTCAGCCATGGTCAAATGGCATATTATGACAAACATTGTCTCAACATGAAAAAAAAACATGGTCTGGCTTGATCAACCATGATGCAATGTCGCATTATGAAAATTAACCATGGTCAACTATGAAAATCAATCATGCTCAACTATTTTTGTTTTAGGGTTTAAAATATTTATCTTAGGTTTTTATATTATAGGTTTATAATATTAATCTCTTGGGTTTATAATATCAATCACTTTGATTTATTAATCTATGGGTTCATATTCTTAGGGTTTAATATTATTCCCTTGGCTTTGTAACAACCATGGTCAACCATGTTTGCTTTAGGGTTTATAATATTGATCTTTGGCTGTGATCTTAAAATTATATATATATATATATATATATATATATATATATATATATATATATATATATATATATATATATATATATATATATATATATATATATATATATATATATATATAATTTCATTGGGCTTATTAGTCCCTTGGTTTTATAATATCAATCGTTTGGGTTTATCAATCGAAGGGTTCATATTCATTCGGTATAATATTGTTCATAAGGTTTAATTGAAGGATTTAATATAAATCCCTTGGGTACATAATAATCTCTTGGGTTTATTAATAACTAAATTATTTATTAATAATCAATAATAACCATAATTTTATAATATTATTAAAAATTAGAAATTCTGTGGTGAAAATTCTACGGTGAAAATTCTCCATTACTACTTGGGTCTGCGGTGAATTTTCTGGATTAATACTTGGGTCAGCGGTGAAAATTTTGCGGTGAATTTTCTCCGTTAATACTTTGGTTTCTCGAATAATACTTGGGTTTGCGGTGAATTTTCTGGATTAATACTTGGGTCTGCGATGAAATTCTGCGATGAATTTTCTCCATTACTACTTGGGTCTGCGATGATTTTATCTCGATAAATTTTCGGACCTGGGCACTTGAGGTCTGTTGTCTGGTTTGCTTATGTTTAGGTGCATACATTCCTTATATTTTTCTAATACATATCTGCTCATATGTTCTCAAATATGAATAATTCACCAAAGCTACCAAAGATTACCAAAGGTAGACCTAGCACAGTTACTCTACAGAGACTTTATGAGTATATAGAGTCTTTAGAGAAATGTAGAGAATAAAGAAAACTCAAGCTACAAACCAAGTTAGAAGTCATGCTGGAAAACAAATTCATATCTCTTGAAGACAAGATCCAAAAACAAATAGAAAATAAAATAGAACTATTGGAGAATAAAATGGAGGCAATGGAAACTAGGTTGCAGATCATAGAAAAACAAAACCAAGATACGAACCAAACATCCTAGCAAGGAGATGCTGATAATATAGAGAGTCTTAAAATGAAGGACATGATTAAAGAACTAGAAGAAAAAGTTAACAACAATCTCACCCTAAATAGTGGGGTTGGTAAATTAGATATCAAACCAATTAAAGATGAAATGAAAAAAATGATCGAATTAGACCATGAGCATAATAAAAGAGCCTTGAACCTTATAATCTTCAGTTTCAAAGAGGAGCTAGATGAGGATACTTTAGCCATATCCCAGACAGAATTACATAATAGATTAAAAATTGAAACCACGTGTCTCACAAAAGCAATAAAGTTATGGAAATTAACTGAGAATAAATGAAGGCTGATATGAATAACGGTGAGCTCTACTGACCATAAGTATGGCATACTTAGTAAAACCTCGAGTCTAAAAGGGACGAAAATATTTATAAATGAAGATCTCATTCCAGAAGATCAAGTAGAATTAAGAAAGGAGGTTCAAAAGGTAAAAGAATCTAGGAAGGAAGGACAATGGGCAATAATCAGAAATAGAAAAGTAGTTATTCGAGATAGAAATGAAAAAGATAGTAATAAATAGCAATTCAACATGCTCCGAATTCTTTCTTGGAACTGTCAGGGCTTTCCATGGAACAAAGGCCCCAAGCTAAGTTGGATCTCAAATGATGTTGATGTTATATTGCTTGTCGAAACTTGGGAGCACGAAGAATCTAAGGTCCCTAACATAGATGGCTTTGCACTATGGTATACCTGGAACAAGCGATCCTTCAGTAGAGGCATTGGGTGCATAGCTTGCTACATTAAGAAGAACATCTCCCCCCATGCTAGGATTTATAAAAACAACCCTTACAACCAATATAGTTGGATTGAGATTACTGACATTAATGATAAAAAGACCTACATAGCAATCTGTTATTTCCCCCCATTAATTCTAACTTCTATAAGAAAAAGAATCTAGATAAAAATAGTCCTTACAATGGTTTAGAATGATATTTATAGCCTAAGGAATGAAGGTAATATCCTTTTAATGGGTTAATTTAATGCTCAAACTTCAAGAAACCAAGATATTCTTGTAAGCAATCATTCCAACCCCAATCCTCTTTGGTTAGACGAAGACCTTACTCTGGTTAGCTAGTACAAAAGGAGCTCAGAAGACCTCGGGGATAATTTGTTTAGGTGGGAGCTAGTCAAGCTATGTAGTGCTCAGGATCTCATAATTTGCAATGGTCTAAAGAAGTGGCCCAATTCTAGCAAGATGACCTGCATCCATGGGCTTGGCAGGAGCATGGTAGACTATGTTATTTCTGATCTCCCTTTTATACAATGAAATAATAAATTTTGACAGCCTGACTCTAATCATATGCCTTTACTCATAACTCTCAATTTTGTCATGCATAGAGATCCCATAGAAGATAATCCTTATAGTCAAAAGAGCTTAATCTTTGATAGAAATAAAAATGATCTCTTTCTAAATGAATTAAAAACTAATTTGCTTCCTTTATCTAGTATAGAAAACATAGATGACCTCTATCATAATTTTACTAAAACCCTCTCATATTCTATTAACAAGTTCTCAATTGAAGTCTCAAGTAATAAAAGAAATAGAAAAGCCAACCCATGGTATGAAAAAGATTGTAAAAGTGAGAGGAGAGAAATTAAGGATGTTGTTGATGAATCTCTCAAAATTAACAAGATAAAAATCTACAAAGCCCTAACTGAAAGGAAAAAAAGGCAATATATTCGTAAAAGAAAACAGAATCTCTTACACCTCTCTAAAGTGGCTCCTAAGAAATTCTGGAGGCAGATTCTAACTAGGAAAACTAAAGATAATAATAAAATTGCTTTACACGACTGGAATTCCTATCTTAAAAAGATTTATGAATCTCCAAATTCCAGGGATTTTGAAACCCTTCTCACAACGAAAGAAGTTTTCTCATTAGAAGACATTGATTTTGGGTTAAAAACCTGGAAAATGGGAAAGCTAAAGACATTGAAGGTTACCAGGCGGAAATCTTAAAAATTGGAGGTCCTGTCCTCATCCCTCACATCCACAAGCTTTTCAACCAAGTGGTCAAGCAAGGGTTCCCTAAACCTTGGACTCAGAGCCTCATTATCCCTATTTTTAAAATTGGTGATACAAATAACCCCTCTAATTATCGAACAATTATGATCAGCCCTATCTTAGCCAGGTTATATGGTATTATTTTGGAAAATAATTTGAGCATTTGGCTTGAAAGTGAAGATAAGTGGGCTAAAGGCCAAGCGGGTTTTAGAAGCCAACACTCAACAACAGACCACCTTGTTACGCTTAGGATAATTGTGGAGGAATGCCACAATGATAAATCCAATCTCTTCTGTTGCTTTGTGGACTTTAGAAAGGCTTTCAATACGGTTCCTAGAAATAACCTATGGAATAGATTAGAAGAGCTAAATGTTCCTTTCGAGCTAAGAGCGGCCGCTATAAGGTTATACGAGAATGTAACTGCCAAATTAAAGAGAAATGAGGGGTGGTCAAAAGATATTAAGTGTAATATCAAAGTTAAACAAGGTTTCCCCCTCTCCCCTACCCTGTTTGGAATTTACATCGATAAGCTAGAAGGTTGTTTAGAGGAAGCAGGATGTGCTGGCATGATCTTAGCTAGGATAGTCATCATCCTTTTTCTCTCTGTAGATGATATTGTTCTTCTCGCAAGGTGCCCTTTTGACCTTGATAAGAAACTTAGACTTCTTAAGGATTTATGCTCTACCATGGGTATGTCTGTTAACGCTGACAAAAAAAAAGTTATGATTATCAAATCCAAGAAGGACACTTGCGCTAATTTTATATATGACAATAGTAACTTGGAGGAAGTGTTTTCTTTCAAGTACCTAGGAATTGATATTCATCACAAGCTCAATTGGAACTATAGCATTCAGAAAAGGATTAATGGGGGTGGAAATCTTATTTTGGTTTGAAAATAATTGTAAGGCGGAAAACCTCGTAATGTGGGATAGAAAGAAGTTCCTCTTTGAAACTTTAGTCACTCCTATTATCTTATATGGATGTGAGGTTTGGGGTTGGAGCATCTCGAGAGAATCTTGGAGAAAGATTGATAAAATCCAGAATCATTTTATAACGTATAACCTTAAAATTAAAAGCAATACACCCTATATTGTTCTCCTTATAGAAGTGGGTCTTTCCCTTATTGAGAGCCTAGCTATGACTAGGCTTCTATTGTACCAGCACAAGCTCAATAGCATAGGAGACCATAGATTTCGTAAGCTAGCTTTAAATTCCAGCCAAAACCACCTAAGGCTTAAATGAGGTTGGTATAAAGACACCAAGGCCTGGTAAAACCATTGGGAGATCGACGAGAATTTTTCATTTCAAAACATCAATAACATCAAAAAAATTGTTACTTCTAAGTTCAAAGAAAAAATGCGGTGTGAGAAAGATCTAGCAACTAAAAGAAAATTAAGGTATTATAAGGAGTTCATCAACCCCACCTTAGAAGATCAAAAGTATCTCTCTGTTTTAACTAGCTCAAATAAGAAAATTAATATAGCCAAGATTAGAATGAACTCTCATGAGCTCCATAGTGAAACATGTTGTTAGACAGTTCCTAAAACACCATGGATGGAAAGGATTTACCATCTCTGTGAGAATATGAACATCGAGGATGAAAATCACTTCCTCTTAGAGTGCCCCACGTACAACTACATTAGATCTCAATTTCATAATCTTTGTTGCAATACTGACCTTCTTAGCCTTTTAAGATATCAAAATTATAGTGAGCTCGAGAGGCTTCTCTCCAAGCTTTTTGAGCATAGGAATAAAATCTTAAATCAAATTAAATAACTCTTTTATTTAGGTCTGATAGACCAAAGATTGGTCTCAGTGGAATTTAACTATCATCATCATCATCATCATCATCATCAATAATATTAATAAATATATTATTTTTAATAATATTATTTATTAACTATATTATTTTTTAATAATATTTATTTTTTAAATTATTAATGTTAATAATAGTTTAAGTTAAATTATTAATGATGGATCTAAGACTTTTGTGATCTATAATGTAGATAATTTTTTTTTTGAATAATCACGTCATTAATATTTGGTCGATGTTATGAACCATCTAATGTGGTTCATCCTGATGACAAGGTGAAAAAGGAAATCAATCTCATTGAATAAATAGTAAGGGTGCGTCATTGCCCGGTGATAGCTGCTCATTATTGAACTAGGTTAGTTAATTTTTTTTTTCTAAGTATGAGTAATGTATATTAATAAAACATATGTTACAAGGAGGCTCGGGCCTCAGCAGTGCAGGCCTGTATCAGTGGCATATTTTCAACAAAACAACAAAAATAGAGCTGCCCACGAGGGGAAATGAGCCCATATAGAGTTTGAAGCACTGCCTCGAGTAAGGAAACCAGCGACAAAAAGACATAAGTAATTGTACCAAGCATAGAAGTAAACAAATAGCAAAACTAATGAGCTAGAAGCCTGAAACCAAAAAAGACCTGAGATTCTAAGCATCATGAAAAGCTGGAGGTGGTTCTTCAACAATCAAACATTTGTGCTCATCATATTCTTCAAACTGGTGGCCAATTATAGCCTGGTGGGGCACCACGGTGTCAACACCTGTTCCTCCATCCTGCATGTGCTTCTCCTTGTAGTAGCCCGAGCTGCCTCTGCTGTTCGAACCTGAATCGTGCCCTGTAGGGACATTTTGAGTTTTCCCATCTTTAGAGGGGCCAGGATCACTTTGTTGATGCAAAGGTGGAATGGGCTAGCTAAGTCCAGGGCCATCGCCAGTTACCTCGCGGAAAGAGACAGTGATGGTAGCCACGACAAGAGGGAGGTCGGAGGAACATTGAAAATGAAAATGGGCAATGGCGAGGGACTGCAAAGAGGAAAAGGAGTTTAGTCAAGGCGGAGGAAGCATCGAAGGCTCAGAGGCATGGAGGAACTGAAGAGACGGCCACGACCACTGCGAGTGTCGGGGTATCTGCCCCAAGAGTGCTCAAGGGAGGAAGATGAGGAGGTGGAAAAGGAGGAGTGGAGTGGACGAGAAGCTCGGCCCCTGCTGCTACCCCGCCGACATCACATGCGATGTCTTAGACATGGCATGTTGGCACAGTAGGGGTGAAGGCTGCACTGAATTGAGGAAGAGGCAGGGCTGGCGGGGGATAGCAGGGATGTAGAGGAAGAAATGAGGCCGAGCGAAGCCGAGAGACACAGCTAGAAAAGGGGACTCTAAGAGTGATGGAAGCCTGGGAGAAACTCGATGCAATTGCTGAGACTACAACGCCTCCCAATTGACGTGCGAGAGCTTGGATCCACAGCCATAAGGGAGCATCCACTACGCAAGGGAGGGAACTAATGTGGCATAGAACCAGCAAAAGGGAGGTGGAGCTTCGCAGAGGGACGAAATGCATAACCAGAGGGTCGAAAGGAGTAACCAAGAGCAGCATTTTGAAGCGATGGAGGCCGCCTTGTCGAATGCAGCAGAGTAAATGCCACTCAAGGTGACGGCGAAGATACATAAATGTGTTTGGGCACCAGAGGTGTGGCTCGTGGGTGGCCATGTGGCCTTACCACGCTCCGTCCCACAAACCATTCTCCGTATGATCACTCTTAAACACCCGCATCCGGGGGTTTGTTGTCTTTGTGCACTAGATTATTTCATTCCTGTATGAGTTTTCTTTCATTGAGAGTGGTGAAGGATCCTACTATTAGGATTTGAGAACTGGTCACACCTTTTTTTGCCAATAGATCTGCTACCTTGTTGGCAGATCTCTTGACGTGTTTGAAGGATATGGCCTGATGGTGTTGCAGCCAATTTGCTATGAGATCCAGCCTTGCCATAAGTCTCCAGCTGTTAGCTACTTTAGAAGAAGTGGCTCCCATGAGAAGTTGATTAACCATGTTGATGAGAATTTGGGAGTCGCCTTCTATTTCAATGGGGAAGAAATTTTGATACTGAGCTAGATGCATCCCTTGCCATAAGCCTTCAAGTTCCGTCGAGTTGTTGGAATCCCACCCTATGGGTCCAAAAAATATTAACAAAGGATTACCTTGATGATCTCTGAAGATTCCCCCATATCCCACATCACCTGGATTGCCCTTTGAGGCTCCATCGAAGTTCAGATTCAATAGACCGGTGGATGGTGGGATCCAATTGCTCAAGGCTACAGCCAGAGGTCTGTGTGGGCGAGCTGGCAAAAGACAAGGAGGGAGCACGAGATGCTAGTTATCCCAAACAGATCTTTCCAAATTTTGCGTGGGGAGATATTCTTGCTGCCAGTGCTGGAGAGCCAGTGTTTCCTGTATTGTTCCAAAGAATATCCTGAGGAGTACTTTGATTTTTAAATATCCTTTCCTTCCAAAGAATCCAAAGAGTGAGACCTGGGATGAGCCTCCATAAGGAATTGAGAAGGTTTTTGCTGTAAGGATCGAAAGGGCAGTTGCGAATGGTGGAATTCAAGTCCCCTGGTCCTCTACCTTCTCTTCTGCATCTGAAGCTGATTTTCTCCCAGAGGAAAGTTGCCATTGGGCAGGTAACCATTAAATGTTGGATTGTTTCTTCATGATCTTTACAGTTGGGGCATCTTGAGGGACCTGTAAAACCCCTTTTGATGAGATTTTCCCAAGTGATAATTCTCTTATGACTTAGAGGCCACGTAAAGGCTGAAACTTTGGGCAAAGGTTTGACGACCAGAGGTTGTTCCAGATGGAATCGATGGGATCTTGGTTGTGGGTTAGGAGAGTGTACACTTCTTGGGTACTGAATTTTCCCTGCGACATATAAACCCATCTGAGGGGATCCTTTTCCTCCGAATGTCTAATTTTCCTGTAGTTGAGCTCCATATCAAGGGCAGTGTGAGAATTCTCCTGTTGTTGATTTAGGTAGAGAGCGGCCGGTTTCTATTGCCTGCACCCCTGATTGGGGGTAGCATTCCAATAGTGATAAAAGTTGGCTTCTAGTCTGTTAATCACCTCCGGTTGAAGCTGTGGTGTAATAGTGATGACAAGTTTGGGCCGTTGTTGCCACGAGTCCATCTAAAAGTGGGTAGTACGACCATCGCGAATTTCCTAGAAACTATGTTCTTGGATTAGAAGGTGGTGTTGTTTGGCTGCGTTCCAGATGTGAGAACCTGCTTCTACAGCTGTCAGGCAGATGAGATCTTCATTTGGTCTGTTGTTGGCATACTTAGCTATCCAAAGGAGCGCCCATGGAGTATGTGGTGCTGATAGCCACTACCACCAAATTTTTTCTCCCATAACTGCATTGTTGTGATATGGATCACGGAGACCAAGCCTTCCAAATTTTTTAGGCTTGAAAACTGTAGTCCACTTTACCAGTGCCCATTTCCTGTTCTGCCCTAAGGATCCCCAAAGAAAATTGCGTTGAAGTGCTTTGATTTGCTTGAGGGCCCACTTTGAGGCAGCAAGAACTGAGAATAAATAGAGAGGCATGGACTGTAAAACAGACTTAACAAGGATAAGCCGGCTAGCCAAGTTGAGGGAACGAAAAGTCCAGGAGGAAAGCCTAGCTTCAATTTTTTCAAGGAGGGAGTGCCATGAAGATTGTTTGATGACATAATCAATCAAGGGGGCGCCCAGGTATTTGGAAGGAAGCTGAGCGATGGTGAACCCAAGAATCCTGACAATATTGTTTTGAGTGGTGATTGCTGTATTGAAAAAGAATATTTGGGATTTGGAAGCATTGACAGAGGTGCCAGAGGCATCCACGAAAGTATCAAGGATGGATTTGTAGGTGATAGCTTCTTGGACTGAAGGGTGCCCGAATAACATGTTTTCGTCGACAAATTTTTTGTGGGTAGTGGCCGGTGAACCATGAATTGAGATGTCGCGGAGTTGCTGGGAATGGAGAGCATGCTTGATAAGATGACCCAGACCTTCGGCCATTAAAACAAAGAGAAAAGGGGAGAGAGGGTCACCTTTAAAAATACCTCGTGATGGGGAGAAGGGGCGAGAAGGGATGCCATTGACCGAAATAGAGAAGAAGGAGGAGGAAATTAAACTCATGAGCCACCTGATCCAGGTTGGGCAGAAGCCATAGGCTGCGAGAATTTTCTAAATGTAGCTCCAACTTAGCTTGTCAAAAGCTTTAGATAAGTCAATTTTCAGGAGCATAACTGCCTTTTTGGTTTGTTTCAAGGAATGGATGATATCATGGGTAATAATCATTCCATCGAGGATCTGGTGGCCTTCCACATATCTTTTTTGTTCTGATGAGATGAGCAGAGGAAGCAGCTACTTAAGTCTATTGGAAATCACCTTGGAAATAACCTTGTAAATGACATTGCAAAGGGCGATTGGCCGGAACTTTTCAGGAGTAGCAGTGTGATCTTCTTTCGATATCAGAGCAATGAAAGTGGCATTGAGAGAGGGAAGAAGCCAGTGCATTATGCGAGACTCCTCGACCAGTTTCCAAACATCATTCTTTATGAGGTCCCAGAAGTGATTGAAGAAGTTGGAGGTAAAGCCGTCTGGACCTGGTGCCTTGCCGTCTTTGCATTGTGCTACTGCTTGCTCCACTTCCTGAAGAGAGACAGGACGAAGTAACATTTTATTATGATCTTCTTTGATGATCTTGGGAATGTGTTGCAGGACTTTGGTGATTGCTAGCTGTCTGTTAGTTTGGCTCTCTTGCAGCACCGATCTGAAGTGGGTTGAGAGTTCTTTTTCTATGTCCTGATGCTCTTCCAGTATTTCTCCGCTATGGCTTTGGAGAAAGCATATCTTGTTGTGCATTCTTCGTTGTATAGTGGAGCGGTGGAAAAACTTGGTATTCCTTTCCCCCTCTTTTAGCCATCTTATTCTAGATTTTTTCTTCCGGAATATCTCTTCTTCTTGCTGTCGTTCATCCAATTGTTTGAGGAGACTCTGTTCCTGTGAGGCCAGCATCTCAGTATGGCCCTCCTGGATGATGCGTTGCTGAAGCTCTGCCATCTTGCTTTCGAGGATATTGTGTTGTTGGAATATGTTCCTGAAGGTGGAGTGATTCCAAATTTTAATGTGATTTTTAAGGTCCTTAAGGTGTTGCTGAAATTGGAACATCTTGGAGCCTGCTGGTGGTGAGAAATCTTGCCAGGCTAAGGTGACCATCTCCTTGAAACCCGGGTGGGTAAGCCAGAAGGCTTCAAAGCGGAAGGGTCTTTTGGTTGCGTTGCTTGGCCTTGTCCATTGAAGAGAAATAGGCCAGTGATTGGACCCTGAGAGGGGCAGGATAGAGGCCTGAAAATCTCCTCAAATGTGAATGGCGTTGTCTGATAGGAGGAAGTGATCTAGCTTAGAGGCTATTTGTTGTTAGCCATAGAATTTGTTGTTCCAAGTATGAGTACCATTAGAGAAGGGGAGATCTGTCAGCCAGTTCTTTTGTATAAAGCTTTTAAAATGGATGCAGTCTGATTCCAATTTGGTATGCCCTCCTCTTTTCTCTTCAGATTTAGTGATCATGTTGAAATCCCCGCCCATGATCCAAAGGGGATGAGTCCTGTTGGAGTTGAGCATTTCTATCGTATTAAGTAGAGCTATTTTTCGCATGGAGTCTTGAGGAAAATAGACATTGGTGAGGTGCTCATGTATGTTGGTCCCAAGTATATGGAAGGCAGCTTGGATTAAGTTATGCGCTGCATGTGCATCAGTGATTGAGACCGCCTACGGATCCCAGGCTATGGCTAGTCCCCCTGAGGCGCCAAAAGCATCAACAACAATAGAATGGCATCCTAGCTAGGCTTTGGAGAGAATGGGGCCAAGGGTATTGCTATTGCATTTGGTTTCTTGCATGAAGAAAACTTGTGGTCTTTCTATTTGAATCATGTTTTTGATCATTGTGTACTTTGAGGGGCTATTTAAACCTCTTATAATCCAAGAAGTGAGCTTCATTGAGAACTATTTTCAAGTGGCTGATAGAACTTGGTAAGTTTGGGGTACCTACGAGATTCCATGAGCACTCCCCAATAAGGATAGTCCTTTGCAAATCTGTTTTCCTGCCTCTCTTTTTGGAGTCCTTGAAGAGTTTTTTTCCATCCCACGGACTGCCTAGTTGAATACCTAAAGATCTTTGGTGTTGTTGAGCACATGAGAGGACTACCACTAGACTTTTAATTTGTTTGTCCGAAATTTTATCATAGTCCTTTTTCCTGCAAGCCTGTTCCAGTACAAAAATGTCTAACTCTCCGATGTCAACACCTTCGGGTTCCTCTTCCATGTGACTAGCTTGGTTGCCTTCAGCCCTTGAGCCATCGACATCCATGTTGTTAGGTTGCCAGATAACGAGGTTCGATACTGGTTTGGCTTTGGTTGGCAGAAGGAAAGATTCAGGTGGAGGCCTCGAAAGGAGAGGGGGATTGGGAGAGTCCGAGTTAGGATCCGGGGCCGAAGGGGTAGAGGGTTTAGAAGTCTTGTTGGGGATCTCAGACTCACATTGAGAGTGGTTGGAAAGAATTTTGAAGCTATTGCTAGTGGAGGGAATGTCAGAAGCTGGGGTGGAGGGTTTGGCTGCAGAAGTGGGGGATTTCTTGTGATGGCGTTCGCGGTTTTGGACTTTGGTGAAGTCCTCCTCATCTGAGTTGGTAGAAGGAGCATTGGGTTTGTTGGGGGGTGGATTGAGTGGGAAATCGTGAAATAAATGGCCATGAGCATAGCATTTTCTGCAATAGAATGGGACATTTTCATAATCAATAGATTGCAGTCATTCAAAGTCATCATGAAAAAGACTTACCGAGTCTGGAAGTGATTTTTCTAGATGCATGTAGACACATATTGCATATGAGGTGTATCGCCTCAGCTTGGTCTCCTCTGCTATCTTTATGAACTCTCCAAGTCTGTTGCCAATATCCCTTAAGGACTCTTCATCCCAGTATTCCAGGGGTAAGGAATACAACCGGATCCAGACCGGTGCCCAACTAAAATCCTCTTTATCAGGATTAAATCGTTCGACCCAATCGCGCAAGTAAATTCCGGACGAGTTGAAAAAGTATGGATCTTCGTCCAAGATGTGATTTCTGTCTTCGATGCAGTTGAAGATGGCATTGAAGAAGCCTTTAGGCCCTAGTTGTAGCGTAACGTGTCCTTTTGGTTTCCATTTGGAGCTGATCCAACCATGCAGGGTTTTTTCTGTAGGCGAGAAGCCAACAAATTTGCCAATGAGTGCATGGTCCTTCATGTACTGGATCTGAGCATTGATGCGGTGGTTTGGAAGATCGATCTTGGGGCGTTCTACAGCTATTGGCCTGCAGGTGGCAGAGGTCATTTTGGGCTGAGTCATTCTGTCTATAGAATCTTTGATTTTGTCTTTTTGCGCCTCTTATGCATTGCCAGGAGTTTGGTTATCAACGGCAGAGGCCGTCGGCCCTTTGACATGAGATGGCTTCTGCGTATTGACAGAGGGCTTCTGCGCTGTGTCATAAGACGAGATCTGTGTCGTGGCAGAGTTGAAAAAGGTGTGAGCGCTTGTGGGGGAGGGCGTATCATCCCCCCCTGTGGAGAGTCCATTGAATGTGGATCAGCGGCTATGAGGAGATGCAGCCAAGCAGAAGCAGAAAGCGTTAGTGAGAGCCTCCAAACCAGAGCGTCGCCATCGAAGGAAAACCTTAAACCCTAGCTCAGAGTTTTCTCCTGAGATCCCAACCTCTCTCATTTTAACTCAATATGTGTCATTAGTATCAAAGCAATGTTATATATATATATATATATTCTCTATCCCACAGGCATGTTTGAAGCCGTGACGATTGACCATGTTTACATTTGGAGAAGTAATCGTGACCATTAGAAACAATATCTTCACCCTCAGTAAACTTGAAATCTGAAGGGAAAACTGTATGAAAACTATAATTGGTAGAGTAAGAAGTTGTATATGGTGTTTTTCTCTACGAATTTATGGGATTTATTTGAAAATAGTTACCCATTTCCACTTGATCATGCCTAAGTGGAACCAGGTTTAAAATAATTGGTCGAAAGAAAATGAAAACATGCTTTTCTGTATTGAATATGCCATGTACATGAGTCAACTTTCTTAAAAATTGTGTCAACAACTATGTTAGAATTTAGGGAATTTTACGAAGTGCATTTCAAGTAAAAAACAAGGGAAGTTGCACGACAACAAGTCTCTACCTTGAGAAGTGAGGATTAAGAAATGATTGAGCATCACCATGGATCTTTTAGATTTTATACATGTTCACTTGTAAATTCAGAGCACCATTTCTTTTCAACAAGATTACTAGAAACCTCAAAAAATATTTCTAAGTGTTAAATGCCAGCTTTATTGTAGATCTTGTGTTGGTTACCAAAGTTCTACAAGGTCCTGAGATTGAAATATTTTCGTTCTAGTGGTATTACAACTGTATCCTAAGCTTTTAGACTTCGGACTCAAAGGAACAATGAGTATTGGTATTACAATTGTATCCTAATATTTTAGAATTTAGACTCAAAGGAACAATGAGTACATTTGTAGCTTATTTGGTTAGTATTGGAAAAATAGGTAATTGTTGGATCTGCACCCTGCAATTAGAAACAACCCTTTCCCAAAAAAAAGGGTTAGTATTAGAGAAACCAGGAACTGTTTGATTTGCGACTTGCAATTAGAAACAACCCTCTCAAAAAAAAAAAAACCTATTGTTAAAGAAATTGAGATGTCTAAGTTTATGAATTGAATACGAGTGTTTGTAGATATCTCAAGTGTACATGGTGTGATTCACATTTGTGATTTATAACGTCTAGTTTGAAGAATAAAGAAAGTGTGTTTATGTACACGAAACATTTGAGTAGTTTATTAAATAAAAACAAAATGAACTCTGTGAAATACGAGATTAATCTGCTGTTGTTGGAATGTTGTTTCCACTTTTCTTACTTTGGTTTGGGGAAGCTCACACCTCCTCACCATTTTTGAGGAGGTTATCACCAGCCAATTACCAAACGAGGAGTAAGAGTGTTTTCAAGGACTTTTTACCTTATAACCCGAAGACAAAAAAGTGTACTTTTTACCTTATAATCCGAAGACAAGAAAGTGTTATGACTAAATGTTGGAGCAATTCTCAAGTGAATAATAGCTTTTGAGTAAACCAGATTTCTGAAGCTTGAACTTCTAATTTCAAGCAATTATTGAAAAAGAAGAGGGTAGTAGCAAGTAGGTAATTTTTAATTTGTAGTATAGTATAAAAGAAACATAATTGAATGCGTTGGAAAACTAGATTTGTATGGTTTTTTATCATAGCTGAATGATTTTAAGAAGAAATGGATGTGATTATTGTGGAAAAGTAAATTTATTGTCTTTTCTTTTAGCTCCTCATTTATCAGTTTTTGGAAAAAGAAGATAATGTTGTGGAAAATACTAGATTACGACTTCTAGCCTAGACAATTATGCTATGGAAAAATAAAATAAAAAAGTGGGTTCCAAGAGTACAATGGAAAAGAGTGGAATATATGATCTAGATATTCTATGAATAATTGGAGGTTGCGTAAGAAGCATTTTAGACATATAACCAGTAACTAGAGAATTTGAGACAACAAAATTGAGTACTGCAAAGGCGACAATTTACAAGATTTAGGATTTAATTCGAAGTCTGTGGCAGATTAATGAAAATGTTCAGATTCATTGCGGCATCCAAACATTTCATATTTAAAGAGGCAAGTAGATGAAATTTATAAACAAATTGTTTACTGGAGTACATGAATTGGATTGCAAATCATAATTGAAATTGTTCATGGATCGCAGGAAATATTAACACCAACTCACTTGGAAATTGTTATGGAGTATGCGTCTGGGGGAGAGCTCTTTCCTATGCAATATTCAATTTACTGGCTACAATTTTCTCAGGAAACCTCCAGTTATTATTAATAAAATCTACATATAATATTGTTATATTAAAAGTGTGAAAAAGTCAAATAAACTAGAGAAATGTTGTTGATCTATTTTGTGAACAAACTGGAGACTAAATATCAAAACTCCAAGAAAAATCAATTATAGGGTCTTTCATCAAATATTATCTGAGTGATCTTCAAACATATCTTGTGAACACACTAGATACTAAATCTCAAATATTACAACAAAATCAATTATAGGGGATTTCATAAAGATTACTTCAGTTTGAATGGAATGTGGAAAAATGGCCACATGAACGTTAAGAAATGATATCTTCTCCCTAAAGATTACCTCAGTATGAATCAAATATGAAAAAATGGCGACAAGAACATCAAGAAAGCCATGAATATCTTCTCTCTAGTCTCCCAAGTGTTGCAACTAAAGAAAATGTGAAAATTTGCAGACTTATTTGAGGCTTATGGAGTATCCTTTGCTCCATATTACTCAAAATTTAGTACCTTAATGTTAATTATAAGCACCTTAATGTTAATTTAGTACCTTCCTCCGGTTTCTCACTCACATCTTTCATGATTTCGTAGCTCTTTAGCATTGCACCCAACTTGATTGTACTTCCGTGCTCTTGTACATATTATTCTCCTTTTCTATATATTTTTTCGTTAATAGAACCAGTGTTTTTCAAAGAAAAGAGGTGGATGCAATGCAATTTCCTTGGGAAATTTTCACTATTCATGCATTATTCAAAACAATCGATTCGTCAAGACTTTGTTTTCTCTTCCTTGGTCACAGTTTCCTCTCTTAAGAGGCTAGAGTTTTTTATCAGGAGCTCAAATTTTAGCTCAAAAATCAAATTCCTCAGAATGACACGAAACCTAAACGATCAAGTAGTGCTTGCCATTCTGAATTCGGTGCACTTCGTTTCAAGAAAAATGGTTTTCGTATGCTCCCGGAAATGAGTTCTATTCGCTTTGCTAAATAGGAAAAATTATAAAAAAGTAACAGTCAAATGCCTAGTCAACAGTCTGTACTACTGAAGTGGCATCCTGACTATGCAAGTTAATTTTTTTGGCATTTTCTCTAGCGAATGGTAAGCTGGCAAGTGGCAGCATGGAATTGGTCGAATTTCTGGATGATGTGGCGAAATTCCATTGGTTAATTTTGGGCCAACCGGGTGAGGACACGTGGTGTAGCCTGGGGCCGTCACATGCCCCCCACAGGTTGAAAGGCGGCTTAAAATGTTTTGGTCAAGTCCAGGTGGAGGCGCCAGGGTTTGACCCCGCGACCTCCCGCCACACAATGCCACGCCTTATCGTCCTGCCTGCAGGTTGGTTCTTAACATTCATAGCTATCCACATATATTTAAATTAACCATTGTATAATGGCAGGGGAAGGTAGGGGCTAGCCCCCAGTCCATAAGACCACCATATGTGACCACTGGCGGAACTCGAAAACTAATTCAGATTTAAAGACTTAAACCACGATTAATTAACATTAGATCCTTCTTAGCGCCTAATCCAGATTTTAATTGCGGATTAATTTGAGCGCGGGTTTAGCGCTTAACTGAGATTAATTAGTGCTAAAACTCCCACTTAGCATTAATGATGAATTAATATAGCGGACCCCGAAATTCGGCAGAGACTGCCAGTTTAGTTGCAGTTAGCTAGTTTAGGGCCTGAAATAGTGGGGAAAATGTAAATAGTCATAATATTTGAAGTTTCAACCAATTCAGGTGAAGAACGAGGCTAGATTACCATTATTGATCTTTTTGGACTCAATGGTGTAGGTTTCAAAAGCAATGGAGCACTTCTAGATGGAATTTTTCCAGCTTGAAGTTTAAGGATGCCAAGGGCCACTAGAGGGTTAGGCCATATCTGTAATAAAAATAAATATATAAAACTAGAATTTACTTATTCAAAGAACTCATCACTAAAGGAAGACTATATTTAAGGTTATATAAAGGAATTAATTTTCAAAAAAAACTAAAATAAATATATTATTGAGGATTTCTTAAAATATTAAGGAATCATTATTAAAGCTGGAAGGTAAATAAAAGGAAAGAGAGGTTATTAAAGGTTTAAGTATTGGAAAAGTGGAAAAGAAGATAAATCATTATATTCTAAAGATTTTATTTAAAAAAGGAATATATACATATATAAAATAATTTGAGCCTCTTTTAAAAGAGAATATTAGTGAAGGATTCATTACCAAAGATTGAAGGAATAATAGTAAAGGATATTGGAAAGAATAATTAAGCTTGAGGGTTTATTAAAAGGAAATAATAATATTTTATTATAAATATTAGGAAGGGTCACCCTTAAAAACCCCGAAGTTATCTGACAAAATGGCATCCAAAACAAAACTGAAGGTTGGAAGATTTCCAAAAAATTATAGTATCTGTGTCGATGGACTAATTGAAATCAAAGGGTCACTTGTAGTAAAAGAGGTTCTCATACCTATCGATTTTACTCGAAAGAATAATTATGTTAGTACCGAATGTTCTAACCAATTAGTGATCCACGAATCAAATATAACTGAAACAAATTCATTTCCCCCAAATGAAAAACAATATGACATAGGGAATTTACACCTAAGTATTGGGGAGTATTCCTTTGTCTCGCAATTTACTGTTAAAACCTTATTTTGTAATGATAGTGATATAATTATAGGTTTGCTTTGGATGGAATCACTAGGGTCATTCATCCTTAATATGAAAAAGAAGTTTTTGACATTTCCTTACAAAAAGAAAAACAATAGTTACAAGGTGTTACGGTGAAGCCGAATTCACTAACACTAGAAGACATATTAGATATCACAAAAGTAGTTCTTCCATAAAGTAAAAAAGCAATACAATATTTGCAAAGAGAAGTTGATAAACTCACAACTAAAAAGAATAAAGAAGTTGCTCGCCTCAAGTACCACAATGATAAATTATTAACGCAAATTAGGAAGTTGAAGAAAGACAAGAAGTCGTTGGAAAAAAAGGTGCAACAACTTGTTGAAAATGAAGCATTGAAATCTTCAAATCTAGAAGTCCAAATTAAAGAAACAGATATTGATCCAGTAAATATCACAACTCAGGAAGAAGAGTTACAGAAGATACAAACTTAGATGTTGCAATTCAGACAAGGAACATTCTAAGTGAAGATTTTGTAACCAACTCAATAACATCCTCGCCAGGCAAAAATCAAAGAAGTCAAACCAAAAAAGTTCCCTATCGACATCCAAATCATAGGAGCAGACAAATCAACCAAGCTACGTACTCAAAATAGAAACAACAGGCTAATGTTTTGAAGAAGTCTAATGTCAGTATAGTCCAATCATGTGATAACAAGTCGTCACAAGTTGCTAGTCATCGTAAGATTTCACAGAAGATTGATTTAGGATGGTCCGACCCATTCTCCATGCGACAATTTTGTTTGTCACTTAGAGAATCACATCAACTTGTATCGACAAGGATGACTGCCCCAAGACGAGAAGATGTTTGTAGCAGGAAAATAAATCGAGGCCTTTAATTGAAAAGCTTTGAGGACAAATCTTTTTGAGGGGAAGGAAATGTAATGAATAAAATAATGTAAATAGTGATTAATTAGTTAATTAGTAATTAGGTTGAAAGTCCGTGTCTGATAAGACATGACCTTTTTTGAAGAGGCACCTGCGTAGGTATATAAGTAGGCCTCATTTGTAACATTCAATATATATCTCATATCTCATTCTTCATACTATCTAATATAATATTTGTATCCTCATGAATATTTTCATATTCCAAGTGTTCTGGAGTATTTAACTTGAGAAGGAAATTTGTTCGCTTCAATATCTACTTCACCTGAAGACCAATTGAAGAGAAATAAGATGCCAGATAACCATTCTTGGCCATTCTAAGTTCATTCAAACAAGTTTCAGAATTATTTGAGCACTTTTGGATGGGTTTCTAGCAAAGTGAAGCCTATGGGTGTTATGGACAACCAGCATGTTGAACTAGTTATTGGAGGATTTTGAGATGGAGATGATCTTGTAGGGGTCCTCCAGCCTCCATATGTTTGTAGAAACAACCTTTGCAGTAGTGTTGTAGCTGTTTCTCATCTTTTCTCTTTATGTGTTTCAGAGAAAAACATTGTTTATGTACTTGCAGTGTTTTAGTACATGTTGATGCTCTTTCAAATTGGAGTAAGGGATATTGATGTAAGATGCCCATGTGTTGCTGATATTTGCATGCTTGATTGTAGGTCAGCAAGTGCAAGGTAAAAGAAACTTTGTAGGAGTTGTTTCTTTGGAGGATAAACTTACCATTTTATTTCAACACTTTGATGTACTCTTCATATTGAAACCTTGAGCATAATGAGAATGAATCATGCCTTTAGAGCTGATTCAATTAGATGTAGCCTAGGAGGGGTGAAATCCTTCAACAATGGATTGTGTATTTTTGTTTGATGCATCTTTCTATTCAGTGTTTGATTCATTTTTTAAAATTTGTTCTTGGAATTACCGTAAGAAAAACACTTAAAAGACACTCTTGGAAAAACCTATTGTTCAGTACAAATATTATGCACATAAGAAGCAAGAATATTTATATTCCGAAGGGGAAATTAGCAAGGAATTCACTAATACACCTCTATTCAGATTAGTTTGTATTAGAGCTACAAGTTTATTTTTAGCTTGTGTTGCTTTGTGAAAAGAGGGTTTGACTATTTACAAGGTGAAAATGATTACAAGGTTGAAAGTCTAGAGAGGAGAAGGAAAACTTGTTGGTGAAGATTCCCAAGTTGGAACAAGGAGAAGGAGGCCAGAGTTACTACAATATCCACCTCAATTTTCACCTCTAGATATTCCTGAGGCTTCAGAGTCTACAAGATTGACAAAAGATGAAAGCTTCAGAAAGGCTTTTCGCGACATGTCAGGGATGGTGAATGTCCTCTATGAGGATAGGAATTCACAACTTCAAGGTGAAGGCTCTAGACCTTCAAGAGGATAAGGTTCCCCAAAAAAGGAAGTAGCCTTTGAAAGACACATCAGAGGCGGTGGACCCAAGCTCTTGGAAATAATGGGCAGCGAAAAGAAACTCCAAGAGCTAGAGGAGAAACTTTTGGCTCTTCAAATGGAGAACATGGAATTGATAATATTGTTGGAAAAGGCTAAAGAGGAGAAGAAGAACATGTGTTTTGTAATGCAACAAGTGCTCGATGAGAAAATTGCAGAAATATCTACTCCCGTACTAGCGAAGGAAACCTCTAAAGTTAAGCAAGTATGTGGTCATGGTGCAAATGGCGATGTTGCATGTGATTTTTGCAAACTTCTTCAAAACACACACAACATGCTAGTGAATAAAAGTGTATGGCTTGAGTCATCTACAAGTTGGCCTTCATCATCATCATCAGAGGGTGAGGATGTGAATGGTAAGCTTAAAGATGTTATTCATATTTCCAATACTACTTCTTCTATCCATGTACAAAATAATACCTTCGCAGCATTTGAGCAACATACCAAGGTCATAGGTATGAGGTTGCTCTCCAAGATGGGCTACGAAGGTGGAGGACTTGGAATAAATGGTCAAGGAATTACCAATCCTATTTTGGTTGAGGAAAGGCCAAAATACATGGGGTTGGGTTATGGTCACCATGAGTATGGAGAGTGCTCTAAAAACATTGAACCACATCAAGCCTCCGAGAAGGATATTCCATCACCAGGAGAATGTTGTCGTAGTAGTAGTACTAAAGACAGGTATAAATCTCAAGAGGATTATGAAAAGCATGGTGATTTTGATTATTTATTGCAGAAAATTCCTTGTACTTTTGGTGAATATTTTTACCATTGTGTGGCTACGTGTGAGAAATGCATGGTAATGGTTAAGAGGATGGACCAAATTTGGATGGACCAAATTTTGGACACCAAGAATATCGACTCCCTTTCACAAGAGAAAACTTATATGTCTATGAACAAGAAGAAGTTTTGTTGTGTTCATTGCCAAGTGCATGGACATGATATTGAACGTTGTTGGAAGCTGCATCCAGAACTTCGTTCGACAAAAGGTAGCAAAAATGGTTCTTCACAATCCTAAGTGACCTCCTCAAGACAAGATGGTGCAAAAAACAACCCAGAATCCTAGGAGAGGCAAGATTGGGTAGAATTCTTGTAGAGTTATTTTGAAAGTTTTGTAATTACTTGTTGTCATTACCTTTCAAAGGTACTTTTGTAAAGTGAACATTAATGTCACTATGTTCAGCAAGTAGATGTTGTTTTCTTTGATGTAATTTTTTTGGCTTGATAGTCCACATGTTTATGGACTTTGTGAATGTACAAATTGTTGTTCAGAAATTGTCTACTAGTTGTCTCATATTCACCGATGCAAGTATTCGTGTTGAAACTTGTGAATGAATCTTGTTGTTAAGATTATTTAAAGATAACTATGTTTTGTAGGCAAAGCCAAACATCATGAAAATTTTTGTAGCAAAGTACTTATATGTACAAGCTCAGTTTGAAGACGCCAAAGCAAGTTGATTTGTTTCTGATCTCTAGGATGGGGTAAAGCTTGTCTTCAAGAGTGAAGCTTCAAGATGAAGTGTTTTTTGCAGTCGTGTAAAGATGAGTTTTAAGAGAATATTCAAATTCCACTCACTAGTGTTTATTATGAAGTTACAGTGATAAGAATTATGGCTCAATTCTTAACAAGACAACAGGTCTTCATGAAGAAGATAAGTGAAGTGCCCTGATTGGGGCTTGAAGAGCACCAATTGAATTTTTTACATAGAAATTGAGTCTTGGGATATTTCTGAGTTCTAACTTCTTCAATTTGATAGCTGAAAGTGTTATTTTGGAGACGAAAATATTTAACTGGGGAGGTATGATCAAGAGCTCAACTTTTAGCTCAAAACACAAAGTCCTCGGAATGACATGAAACCTAAACGACCACGTAGTGCTCACCATTTTGAATCTGACACACTCCGTGTTGATCATTTCAGCCCCCATTAAGATTCTCGGCTAGTAACTCTGCTTTAACATATTAAATCCCCTCTCATGGCCTAAGAAAATCATTTTCCCATATATCGTTCCTCGCCTTCAAAGTTAAATTTCATTGTAAAAAAGGCCGAAAAATGAGAATATTGAAAGCCTCGCCCTTTGGTCCGAGCCCCTTTAGTTTATTATCCACGTGACCCAGGCTCAGGACCGGGCGCTAATCCTATAGGCGCTAAACTCATAAGGATATTAGGCTTAGCTATAACCATTGATCTGTATAGATCAAACGGCATCCGCAGC
>JAXQQM020089838.1:0-35134 GCA_034641835.2 Pinus albicaulis | reverse complement strand
TGTTACACCATTTTTTGGTCATCTAACCTTTCATCATTAGATGGACCCAAGTACACCATGTAAGACCAGTTTTACCCCAAGTAAAACTGCTTTCACTATGTTACTTAGGAAACCCCAAAAGGAATAATTAATTAAACCATAATTTAATTATTATTCCCAGTCATGTTTAACCCAAAAACAAAGAAATTAATGAGATAAACCCATAGTTATCTTATTATTTTCTAGGAATAATTATTTAAATAATATTCCTTGTTAAATATGACCAAATCAACCACCATTAATCAACTAAATCATTATTTATTTGATTATCTCCCAACCACTTCCTTAAAAAGATAAATAAATCATTTTTTTATTTATTTTTCACTAATCAAGGGATTTGACCCAAGTCAAACACCCTTTCCCTCCAACAAATATAATAAAATATTCCATAAAGGTGGATCTAGATTTGGTTAACATTATTTTAATCATGCACCAAGATCTAGAATGACCCAATATTTGTTATAAATAGGAGGGTTTTCCCCATCATTCTTCACCTTTTGTTGCCTATTAGATCACTCTGGATCTATACACTTGATCTCATTTCTGCCATTTTGCTCCCATTGAGCTCTACCTTTTACATTGGGTTTTTTACCTACAAGAGAGAGAAAACTTAGATCTGAAGTGCTGAGGACTACAAAGAACCCATCCCATTGAGGAGATCTGGATACACCTTCTTGTTTCCTCCCAGGTGCCCTGTAATATAAAAATTCATTCAAAAATCGTGTTCTTGTCTTGTATGTTGGATGCATGGAGCAAACTCTTTACTTTACTGCTTAATGTCTTTCCATTTATAGATCTGTTTGTTGCAGCACTTTAACTACTAATTGCAGATCTGAAGATGTTTTGCAGCCATTATTGTTGTTAGGGCTATTAGTTATGCGTAGCTAAGGTGGTTCTTTTTCGTACACTTCGACGAAGAATTCATACTAACAAATGGCGACTCCACACGGGTTTTAAATTACGACCGCTGTCGTTTTTCATATTCCTGCATATCCAGCTACTTCAGGCCCTAGGGCTTCTTTTCAGCTTCTTAGTTTTCCTCTTTTTATGTCATTTTTCTCACATAAAACCCTAAAAACTTAAAATTTCTAACTTCCGTGTGTTTCTGGCCCTATTGCGCAGGTAAGCGACACCAGCCGCAACTGAGACGGCAACTTTTCTGAAAATCTGCCGCCGAGACAACCGGAATGGGGGGTCGCACTTTTTGGCCCATAAACTGCGACCTGGACCTCCAGGTCGCACTTTTCTGCCCCTTTTCTGCGACCTGCACTGAAAACAGGTCAGAAACTTCGACCTGCCAGTTTTTCAGTGATTTTTCTGCAATTTTTCTGGGTTCTGCTGCAGCTTCTGTCAGGGTCTTCCAGCCTCTGTCTCAGCCCGCCTTGACCAAGATCTAACCTGCTTTTACTCATCTAAGTGGGAACCCAGCCCCTTAGGGCTTTAGTACCCTCCACTTTTGTGGAAGAGTTTTAGCTGTTTCAGCCGTCGGTTTTTTAGAGCTTCAGCCCCCTCTTTTCCAGATCTGTTGCCTCCCTTTCAGATCCATTGAAATCAGCCTCTTTTCCTTTGAATCCTCTTGTCATGAGGTTTGGACCTCCTACGAAGGCCTACCTTCCCCCTCAGTTTTTTGCTGATTTCCCTTTTCCGGCCACCTTGCCTCTGTCTCTTGGCTGTGATCTGCACCCCTTGCCTGCAGCTTTATCCTTCGGATCTCTGTCCCCTTTGACCCTAGATCTGTTGAGCTTCCTTTGTGTGTTTTTCCATAGTTTTTCCCTTTCTTTTCAGCATAGTTGTGAGAGACCCACCTTCTTGGGTTAGATAGATGCATACGTAGCTGTTATTTCTCTGTTATTTCAGCATTTTATTCTATTCTCTGTAGGTGTATTTTCAGCTACGCAGCACACTTTTTCTTGCTCTCAACAACGGAAAGGGTTTAAAAATTAAGAATGCCTTAGCCACACTGCCCCGACCTAAGTGAAGAAGCGCACGGTTTGCTGGCAAAGACTCTAAAATCAATTGTCACGCACATTTTCTGCCCTTCGACCTTCCTTGATTAAATCCTTTACGCCTTGTCGGTCTCCTTCTTCACTGTCATCATTGCGCCCCCAAGGCGCGTTCCGGAGACTTCTTGGCCTTCACCCTCGGTTTCGGTTGGTCGACTACTCGCACCCGCCGTCGTCGAAACCGATCCACCTTCGAGTCCGCACTCCGACTCCTCTCCCGATTCATCGGGTCCCCCTTCTCCTTCCGGTCTCCCCCTTTTACCTTCACCATGTCTGGATCAGGGCCTAACGCTAGCGGTTCTCCCGGCCCCAATGCCGGCCCTACTTCTAGCGGGACCGTCACAACCACTACCCCGGCCACCCCTGTCTTTGCAGGTACATTGCGAGCCTCGGCCTCTGGAATTTCCATCCCGGTTGATTAATGACCCCATTCACCATAATACTACCTGGCCCGCTATGCCCACCAAACTACCCTCTGATATCCCTAAGTTCGAGGGGCTTAATGGCGAAGATCCAACCAATCACGTCCGATCTTTCCACATGTGGTGTTCCTCCAATTCCATTACCGATGACTCCATCCGTCTTCGTTTGTTCCAACGCAAGCTTACCGGCGAAGCTTCTAAATGGTATGTCGAACAGGCCACTTCCTCCCATACCACGTTCGAGACTCTTGCCCAAGCCTTTTTGTCGTACTTCCCGACTCCCTCTCGATACGACAGCGACACCGGAGCTCTTGACTTCATTTAAGCAATCCTCTTCCACACGCCTTTCGCATGTTCGGGAATGGCGACGAAGCGGAGCTTATGTCGAGCCCCTCCTTTGAAGATCGGGTTTACATGGGCGGGTTCCTTTCGCACCCCTCCGAGTCTCCCATCGGCAAAGATGTCGCCTCTCACTTTCCTCAAGCCACGGAAGAAGCCGCCCTCTAAATAGCCTTGAAATATGACCTGATCTACGCTCAATTTGGTTATGTTTATACCGTTCTTCCTGACCTCCCCAGGTCCGGTGGCGCTAACGCCCCGGGGGCATCTCATTCTGCCGACGGTATCGTTGGAGCCCTTTCCCATCCATATGATCAACCTCCTATGGGCTATGGTCCCCCTCAGAGAGGGGCCAGCTCCTCCAGCACTCTCCCCCCTCCCAGTAGCATGTATCCAGGATACGGCATGCCTCCTCCTTTTTCCCAACCTCCTGCTTCCCTCAATGTTGCCCAACCCAGCCCTTACTTTTATCCACGGCTGGTGCGCAGAGCTCCTCCCGGCATATGCGCTTCCGCCTCCCTTGCCTCCCTCCTGACACCGCAACCTTACAACCCCTCATGTCGGGGCAACTATTTGCACAGCAGGGTGCGATTAACCCCCCTTCTTCTCAAAGAAGGCGGCGAGGCAACCAGAACCCATCTGCCCCCGGTAACCGAGGACCCAATTCTGGTATGGACCCTAACACTAGCAACCGGCCTCAGGGCATCCCGCCCAGGCCGGACAGGCCGCTTCGCACAAACAAGCCCTGTTCGTGTTGCGGTGTTTACGGTCACTACACTCACGATTGTCCTCTCTTACCCCAGATGCGACAGATGTGGGAGTCTCAAGCCACATTGCGCGGACAACACACCTCCCCTCATGCTCCTCCTAATGTGGCCACTACCCAGCCAGCTGTGTTCACTGATCCTTTCCCTCAACAGGGATTCGTGGCTACCCAATCCCCCGACAGCCATGTAGCCACCCCCTCGTCCATTTCTGGTTCCTCCGACTACCAGATCCTTATGATGCGCTCCGATCCTTCCCCTTCCGTCGACCTTCACCTTCAAACTCGGTCTCGCCAGTACCCCAAGCCTCCTGCTCAGTCTGCTCCCGAGCCTCCATCTTCAGGTTCTACAGAGCCTCTTTCGGCATCCAGTGGCCCCTTACACATCCCTCAACCCAAAGTTGAGGTTCACCCAAAGATTCCAAAGGGTCCATTACGCCGAAATGCTACTTCCGGTCGAGCCGCTCAATCGTACAGTATAGTAGATGATTTGGCACAATCCCCTGCTGCCATTTCCACACTGGAACTCCTCCAGTCGTGCCCTTCTCAAAGGAAGGCTCTACTATCTGCCGTGGGCGCTGTTGATCCTGCTGATGACCAAATGATTGTTTTTGACGCCACTCAATCGGACCACCCTCCTCTTCCTCCTTCCGTTGCTTTCCAAATCCCAGTCAAAATCCGGAACGCCACTGTATCCCGGTGTATAATTGATGAGGGGGCATCCACCTGTGTGATGTCCGCTTCAGTTTGGAAGCAACTTGGATCCCCTGAGCTGGCCCCTTCCACGATCACCCTTCGAGCGTGGGACGGTCATACCTCCCAGCCTATTGGCCTGTTTCGTAACTGCCCCATCACCCTCGCCGGTAAGACTGTTTGCGTTGATGTCAAAGTCATTGACGCCCCTCTAGACTACAACATTCTATTGGGGCGAAGCTACACCTATGCCATGTCTGCTGTCCCATCCGCGGTTTTCCGCAAGATGTCTTTTCCTCATAATGGGAAGATAGTCACCATCGACCAGCTATCTTATCATGAGCCGCCGTCTCAGACCTCCTCCGAGACGACCATCTCTTCCGTAGCCAACAAGCAAACCGTCGATTCTTTGACCAGTGTCTCCCCCGACGTCTATAAAGATTCCACCCTGCTTGGTACTTTTCCTCATCTTCCCCCCCCTCCTGTTACCGATCTCAGCTTGTCGAATGTTTGCATGATGCAATCGTCTCAGGCTGCCCATAAACGGCCTGCCTCGGCTAGTCAGCCACCTCCTCCCCGCCCTCCGCAACCCGCTCCTAGCCATTCATCTCAGCCAGTCGGACCTCCTCCTTCTGGCCCTCCCCCTACAGCTGGTATCCCCGAACCTCTTTATCCTCCAGGCTCGGTTCCCCCTGGCCTTAACCATCTCGGAGCCATACCTCCTGGTCATTACCCTGCTGGACAGATCCCCTTCTTGGCTCCCCCTCCCGGAGTATATTATGTCCCCGTCATGGCCACCCTCTCTCTCCCTAACTTGACCTTGGGTATTCCGGTTTGGTACCTTGACCCCCCAGCCGCCACCCCCCCTGGTCACCCCAAACCTTACATCGCTTTGACACCGGTTCAACCGGTCCCCCTCGCTTCCTCCATAGCCACTGTGCCCCCGGCACCTCCACAGGACCCTTCTCCTGTTGGGTTGGCTCCCGGGAAAAAAGGCAAAGCCCATGAGGGAAACCAAAAAGACGAACCATAACCACACACCAAAACCCAACTCCCGGCCATCAAACAGCACCAAGCCCCCCTCATCTCCCAGGTCGCAGTTTTCTGCCATTTTCTGGACCAGGTCGCACTTTTTTCCCTCAAACCTGCGTCCTGGGTCGCACTTTTTGCCCCAAAAAGTGCGACCCGGCCGTAGAGATGAGGGAGGGGCTGTTTCTGGGGTGTTGGGCCCTAAACTACAAATCTAATCCACCAAAATGCAAGAGCAAGGTTAGGCCTCTTACCTCCAACTGACAGATCTCGAATCCAACGGTCGGTTTGTCCGCTACGTTCGCCGCAAGATTTAGGGCCTTCTCTCCTCTCCACATTCACCACAGCAACGATAGCAAATGAATGATTTTGGAGGGAAAACTGCCTCATTAAAAGAGAACCCCTGTTTCTTCTTTCGACTGTTGCGACCACACCGTAGCCCCGTTCGACGAACCGTCAGCACCGCTGGTTAGATCTCACCGAGCTCTCAAATGGGTTTTAATTAGTTTTTGGTGATTTGATACTTCACCCGGACACATTTTTTCCACGAAGGGTCACTTCACCGCTCCTTAAAATCGAATTTCCTCACTAACGACACTTGTACTTGGGGCACCATATCGCTCCCTTACTTGTCCATGTTCGTGTCGATTTTCGTCATGAGTGCCCACCTTGTACTCATGCTTCCATGACCCCCCATTGGGGCCTTTACTGTGTGGCAGCACTATAAAGTCGCCCTTGTTTAGAGCATCCAAGTCGAGTCATCATTACATTCATGGAGTCTATCCTGCGTCCTTTTACACCCCACTATAACCCTCCATCCTTCTTTGCTTGGTTCCTCTCTTGTGTCGCATATCATGACCTTCAGCCCCACTGTCCCCTGTCCCTTTCGGTATTGTGTCAGTCGCTGCCATGTCATTCATGCCCTTTATGCTCTAACAAGGGAAGTCGTCCATTCGCCACTCCATCCTTCCCATTTCCACTATCATCATTAGTGTCAGTCTGTCTGTCGCTCTATTGTTCTTCTCTCGTGCCTTAGTTGAGGACCTCTCATTGCCTCACCTACGGCGGACCTCCTTCTGTCGACATCAGCACATTTATTCCAGAAGCAAGGTCTAGAGGGCGGTGTACCTTGGTTCCAGCTTCCACTCTTGTTCGGTGCCTCGGATCAGGCAGGGGGATCTCTCACTTCCCTTTGACTTGATTACTTCTCCAGCTCCTTTCAGCATGATCGAGATGAGTATATTGGACAGTCCAGTGACCCAGCAGCAGCTCTTGATGATTCCCGGGCGTGTGTGAGATGTCTCAGCCCTCATGAGGGGGTAGCCCTGCAGGTAGCCCCCCACATGCCCGGATGACCTCTTCCTTGCAGCCTGTGATGCCGCTCCAGATTTTGATGATGTTGGCCTTAGCCACTTGCAGCACCTCTATGATTTGCATGTATCGGTCAGATTTTGTGAGCCCCTCCCCACTTACAGGGGGCATTTGGGTTGTATTTATCTCATGTACTCAGATATTATTGTACTAGTCCTGGCTGTTATCCCAGGCACAGCATGTATGTGAGACTCTTCATTGTATTTTTATCTGGCCCTTGATTATGCCAGCTGTACTCTATGGTTCGGTCCCTTGTTTACTGGACACACTATTCTTTTGTACTTTTTCACGGCGGGCATAGGTATGCCTCCCCCGCCGCCTTCAGCACAGGTACCCTCTCATAAAAGAGACTTGTTGCACCTGCGAGTCTCGTCTCCTCAGGGTCTAGTCCTTCAGCACACTATCTACCTCACATTTCTCTCTCTGACATCCCTTTCCGCTGTCTAGTGATTGTATTCTTACAACGTACTTCGGTCATACGATTTGCTCCTGACACTCGCACGCTGGGGGGCAATCTGTTACACCATTTTTTGGTCATCTAACCTTTTATCATTAGATGGACCCAAGTACACCATGTAAGACCAGTTTTACCCCAAGTAAAGCTGCTTTCACTATGTTAATTAGGAAACCCCAAAAGGAATAATTAATTAAACCATAATTTAATTATTATTCCCAGTCATGTTTAACCCAAAAACAAAGAAATTAATGAGATAAACCCATAGTTATCTTATTATTTTCTAGGAATAATTATTTAAATAATATTCCTTGTTAAATATGACCAAATCTACCACCATTAATTAAATAAATCATTATTTATTTGATTAGATCCCAAACACTTCCTTAAAAAGATAAATAAATCATTTATTTATTTATTTTTCACTAATCAAGGGATTTGACCCAAGTCAAACACCCTTTCCCTCCAACAAATAATAATAAAATATTCCATAGAGGTGGATCTAGATGTGATTAACATTATTTTAATCATGCGCCAAGATCTAGAAGGACCCAATATTTTGTTATAAATAGGAGGGTTTTCCCCATCATTCTTCACCTTTTGTTGCATACTAGATCACTCTGGATCTATACACTCGGTCTCATTTTCTGCCATTGTTGCTCCCATTGAGCTCTACCTTTTACATTGGGTTTTCTACATCTGCAAGAGAGAGAAAGCTTAGATCTGAAGTGCTGAGGACTACAAAGAACCCATCCCATTGAGGAGATCTGGATACACCTTCTTGTTTCCTCCCAGGTGCCCTGTAATATAAAAATTCATTCAAAAATCGTGTTCTTGTCTTGTCTGTTGGATGCATGGAGCAAACTCTTTACTTTATTGCTTAATGTCTTTCCATTTATAGATCCTGCTTATATAAAGATTTTTAACTACTAATTGCAGATCCGAAGATGTTTTAGCACTATTATTGTTGTTAGGCTATTATTATGTGTAGCCAAAGTGGTTCTTTTTCGTACGCTTCGACAAAGAATTCATACTAACAACACCTTTATTTCAATGGTGGAAGACACGGTTCCGTAAAGCCGTGTATCACCACTTTTGGACGTCGCACTACACCACGTTAGCAAGGTGGTGGAGGAACCACCACACCACCTTGTCATGATGGAGTTGCACAACTCAAAGCGTTTGAAGGCATGGTCAGTATATCAAGGTCTCTCGGAGCTGCGGCACAGCACAAAGGGACTTTCGATTCGCCGTACCACTTGAGGAGCTATGAGAAATGCTGGCAAGGTTTGGGATACTCGGTGAGATGTGGGTACATCGGTTTATCCACCCCCCCGGATACAACTTCGTGCCCAGTACTTGGAAGAAGAGCGGAAACGAGGAACCCACTCTTGGCAGGAAGTCATGGACAAGTTTTTTCTGCTTCTGCTTGAAGGGGAGACAAGAGCAGAACTTGTGCACTGAAAGCGATCAAGGGGGTCCTTGTCAGCAACCCCGAGGCCGATGGGGCCCTATTTTGCATCATGTCCTAAGGCTGTGTAGGAGCTGCTCTACAACAAAATGACGGAGATCTATAAAATGACAAATGGAGGACCCACAGCACCCGTATTTCGAAGAGAAGGAAGGCGAGCGGAACATCAACGAAGAACTGAACACTCAAGGTGTCCACTTACATCCGCCGAAGACCAAGAAGTTAAACATTGGTACGCAGGATAAGCCTAAGTTGGAAATTCCGTGGGTGATTATTGGGACGGAGAGACCACAAAGGAAATTTTCAAACTTCTCCTCTGTGAATACGAAGACTTGTTCCCCGTCGGTGGCGCATCCGAAGAGAATCAAGGGTGACCTCGTAGAAATGCGCATTGTGCTAAAACCGATGCTCGACCCGTAAAGCACCGACCTCACTACCTGAACCCACAAATAAAAGAAAAGGTCAAGATGGAGATTGACAAGATGTCAAGGTGGGGTGTCCTTACATTTCCAAAGTGAAGAAGCAGCAGGGTGAGTCCCATTGCCATTTAGAATAAGAAAGACAAGGTGTAGATATGCATCCGTGTCGATTACGGGTTCTGAATACCGTTCGTATCCATGATCCGTTTCCCACTCCTTTTAGCGATGAAGTCTTGGATCATGTTGCGGGAAATGAATCTTATTCCTTCACGATGGTTTTTCGCGCTCATCAGTGTGCATTGCGAGGAGGACAAGTCAAAACAACATTCGCCACCGAATGGGGATCGTTCACATACCACGTAATGCTTGGATTGAAAAATGTTCGGCCGTGTTTTCTGGATTTTTATTGCTACTTTTCGGGAGTATATCCACAAGTTTCTGGAAGTTCACATGGATGATTGGAATGTTCACAAATAATCGAAGAAACATGCCACCATGTTGCGTATTATGTTTGACCTGTCGCCATTGGCAAGATTTCCCTTTGAACTTGAAGAAATGTATTTTTACAGCTCCTTTCAAAGACGTTGCCAGGGACACGTGGTGTGCAAGCAAGGGTTTTGTGTCGACCTGCCCAAGGTCACCACAATATTCCACATGGAAGCTCCCGAAACCGTGAAGTAGTTGCGAAACGTCAGCACACACAGGATATTATGGTTTATCCGCATCTACGCAAAGATCACCCCCCTTTGGAGAGATTAATGCGGGAAGTCGAAGTATTCCGCGATGGAGGAGTGTCGTAAGGCCCTTGACACGTCGAAGGAAAAGTTACAACGACACCCATACTTGTTCACGCAAATCGGGATAAGCAGCTTCCACGTGCATATTGATGCTTCCGCATTGCACTGGGGCTATCTTGGCGCAACTAGGAGAGACGCGCTGACTATCTTCGTTTACCACAACGACAAATTGTCTAATGCGGAAAGAATTACACCACTACCGAACGGGAGGCCTTGGAAATGGTGTACTCTTCAGAAGTTCCACCACTACCTTCTTGGAGGCATATTTATTCTTTACGGACCACTTCCGCATTGAAATACTTGGTAAATAAGCCTATTTTGGAAGGACGGATCTGCCGCTAGTCACGTTTCAATAATTTACGTTTGAGGTGATCTTCAAGCCCGAGAGTTTGAACGTCGGGCCCGATCATTTATCCAAGTTGGAGATGGGGGAGAACGATGGCTCACTTGATGATCAGCTGCCGGATGCCAACCTCTTTCGGTCGAAGCGGTATCGGATTACTTGGCCTACATTACCACCTATCTAACCACAGTAATGCCTCGGATTACACCCCGCTCCAGAAACGACACTGGGTCAGTCCGTGCCGCCGAATACCAACTCGATTGCGGGGCAGCTATATAAGTTGGTTCTTGAAGAGGTTCTCGCGTCGATGCATCCTTGACCATGAGTGCGAAGATGTGATGTGGGAATGCGACCGCGGCGCGTGCGGGAGGCCACGGGGTGCAAAAAATCGCGACGAAGGTGCTCCAAGCCGGACTATGGTGGCCGGCGTACATGCCGATTGGGGTTATCGGTAGCGATGCAACGAGCGCGGGACAGGAAGCCCCCCCACAGGGACGAACTTTCGTTGCAACCAGCAGGTTGTGTTGCGACCGTTCAAGAAATGGGTCGTCGACTTCGTAGGTCCTATAGCCCCGGCCGCCGCACACTCCAAGGCCCAAGACATCATTACCACAACCGACTACCCTCACCCGATGGGCCGAGGCGGCAATGGCATGAGACCGCATGGCAGATACAACAAGACAATTTATCTTTGGAAATATCATCAGCAAAGTTTGGCGTTCCACGAAGTTTAACCAACATCAAGGTACGTATTTCATTAATGACATGGTCAAGTCGTTGTTGGACATGTTTATGATTTAACATCACAAAGTAGCTCGTACCAATTGCCAGTGCCAATGGTACCGTTGAAGAATTTAATAAAATTCTTGAAAGGGGTTAATAAAGACCGTAACGCCCGTCGGGATGACCGGGATGAATGGCTACCAAGAACACTCCGGCCCAATGGACCATGGTGAAGCGCTTACCAACTTATTAATCGTCCAGCTTGGTGTATGGCTGTGAAGCCGTGATCCCCACCAAGTTCATGGTACCAAGTCTTTTAATTGCCACGACTTCCAAGTTCTCGGAAGAAGCATCGATCCAGAGCACCTACATGAATTACGGTGAACTAGACGAAGCCCGGCTCTCGGTGGAATTTTCATCGAAGGTTCAAAAGGATAGGCAAAAGCGTGACACGATCACCACATCAAGAACAAAGTATCTCTGTGTTGGCGGCAAGGTCCTTTTATACTACGTAAAGTACCAAGTTTCCCTGGTGAAAGCCGCAGGATGCACCGGTTAGGACCTTACCTTGTCGTCGAGATTAGGAGAGTCCTGCCGCCATTCGTTTGGCTCAAATGACTCGCATTTTTTATCGGGATGGTGAATGGCGCACGCCCTCGAAAACCCTACCAGGAATAAGTTTCTTCCAACATCCATCAATAAATCTCGCAACCGAGAGCACCCGTACCGTAGTGTAGTCGAATAACTCTCCCGCAACCGGGATGAGCATAGGTAGTGTTTTCTTACCCTACATCATTCGTCAATAATCCCCTCTCGTTATGGGACCGCACCGCAACCGACCGTGGTCGTGAGGGGTGCGTCCAACGGTCATCCCGTAGGCTTCACACACGTGTCAATGTCACTCCAGCTGCGTCGTCAAGATTGAGCCCAGTCCGTAGGATCGTCGATATTTGCATGATAAATTACCATAATTGCAAGTAACCTTGCCACAATCATTTACCATCATCTCTGAAGCACTCCCACCCATCGTGTCCCGCCCATTTCCCCATGCCACTATCAAGAATCGTCGTGTATCACTCATTGGCACACGATTGATCGCATGATTCTCACAGAAAATAATGCCGCAGGGAATTAACTTGTTAAGGGGTTCCATCAACTCCACTCGTGCCAGGTGATGACATAACTTGCATGACACCTTAAAAGCACGGAATTCCAAACCAGTTCGAATTAGCAATTGCGTAGCACCAGAGCAAGCTTGAAGTCTCGTACACACAAAGCTCGAAGAGGGGAGACCAAGGCGACCTCATCGGGGTTCATCAACGTTGAGAAAAAATGCCGAAGGCCCTCCTATCCGTTGTCGAACTGTGAGCTGACAAGAGGATTCAAAGGACAAAGTCTTCCGGTTGGGAAATACGACAAGGTAGCTTTGATAGATGCCAACCTTTCCAACTCGTCCGAATTCCCGGCGCCAATTCCTGGCAAGTGTATATGGAACACTATTACAAAGACAGCCCGGGAACTCCGCTAACCAAATTCTTACCAAAGATTCCAGTATTCTTCAACAATATTCTCTCATGAATCTTAGAAATCTTTGGTCTTCTTGACCACCGGATCGGTTTTGCAAAGGCACTCATTTCTTACTTAGCCTCATTCGTAATGGGTCCTTCTCGCTGAACAAGGAAATTCCCATTCACGCGGAAGACATCCATCGTCCGACCGGGCTCTCACGAATGGTGCGGATGTCTCGACCGCATGTCGACCACCTCTAAGCGTGCACGTAAACTGGTGACTACACTCATACAACAAACACAAGACCCTACAGGAGGGAAGGGAGCCAAGATAGAGCTCATCAATACGCCCGAGATTAAATTTTTCGCTACCTCATTGCTAGCAAGACAATGAGGCATCACACCAAGGGCGAATGCACCTGACACTATTCTATTGGCGGAGCACCGGCTCGCAAAGCACGCCGAATTGGTGCTCCTTCGTTGAAAGAGCTATTTGCTGCGTGCGAAGAAAACTACAAGTGCACGACCACCTTTATTTATGGATACTTGATCATTGCTTTTGCCATGTGGAAATGGCACACTCTCTTGTCCGGATACCAAGAGAGAGCCGAGAGGCCAACCCTCACGATGAAGCTTACCTCCATGGAAGGTGTTGCTGATCCGAGCACCAAACAGTGAATGCGCAGGCGTTTCTACCCCGGTATAGGCTAATGACGGGGATGTGGTGGCCTGGCCACGACGGTGCTCAGGAACCTCGTTGGATGAGTAGTGAGCAAGTGTGGTTCATGGTAAGTCATGTGCATACTTACTCTCCGACCCACTTGCATTCCGGAAGTCACCTTCCACATGACATCATTGAAGTTCCACCGGACGATGCCACCTTCCACCGCGAAGTCTCTGCTCTGCTGGCCGGGGGTCACAAAGCACACCCACGACGCGCTCCTAGGTACAACTTTGAGCGGATGTTGCCATTGGGTAATGTACCGTCGAGATGGATGCAGCAGCACCACCATAGGAACTTCCCAAACCACTCGTCCCCATCATCCGCCACTAACAATCGTGCACGCAATTTCAATGCGTGGCCCCAAGTATTTCCGCAGCAAGCCCGTTCCCCTTTATTTTCCGAATTTAAGATTTTCGCTTACTTTTGTACACCCCTACCACTCCTCTTACTTCTCCCCCTCCCGACCATTTTATTTTCCTCCGTGCCCTATCTCCTCACCCCGATGGGAGGAAAGGGGCCCGACCTCGCAACAATTAGAAACTCCTTCAGCTAAGCGGGCTCGCACCACCGTAGCCAATCCGGTGGTGGACTCATCGATGATGATCCACCACCGCCCCCAAATATAGGGGCACCGATCCGAGAAGAGCCCCTTATTGACCCTTTTGAGTTTATTAACATTCGCCCTCAATCCACAACTCCACCTCCATCCACCGTTCCACCTCCACCTACCACTTCATCCGTTCCGTCCAATTCATCGCCATCGTGTCCCGACCCGCTCATCGGAGAACTTTAGCTGTGGACCACGGGGCTGAATTTGGACTCCGCATCGGCCACTGCAGCATCACCCGCCGACCCCGTGCTACCGACCTCGGTTTATTTATCCGCTATACTTTCACCAAGCTAGCAAACATTGGGGCCGACTCGGCCGAGGCTCACCCCCGAGTACAAGATCCTCCCCCACCGGCCGCATCGATCAGTGTGAGCGGCCAGATTTGAATATGGCCAACCCAACATAGCAATGACACCGTTGCCCTCTGGGAGCATTCCAACCGCTTCGCCTTCTGGGCAACCCCCTCCAAGAAAGGCGGCCGGACCAGGGTGCTTCGGCACAACTAACTTAGGAACATGGGGCACAACCCAAATTCGTACTTATTCATTCGCAGGGCAGCCCAGTTAAGCCAGTTAAGCCCACTTAGAGTCACAGCAGCTGTGCGAAGAGCAAGAACAACAAATCATGGCGCCACCGCCGCAACCGGCTTATCACGGTGCAAGAATGCCCGTAAGATCAGATAGCCAACGTAACTCGTGTATTTTTCGGTGCTCATGGCCCTCGTAAAGGCTCATTATACCTCGCTTCCTCGCCGGGCGTCGCAGCGAGACTTCATCACCCAAGCTTTCTACATCCCGTGACTGCACTCACCGACTTCATCGGGAAAATACGGAGCTCCACGCAAGACAGTCGCATGCCCGCATCAGCCCGACCCAACGGCCACCTATTCACCCCCAAGTCGTCGCGGCTGTGCCAAGCAACCCAAATGCAAAAAGAAGTGCTCACCGTGGTGCGCAGGGCATGACCGAAGGGTCTTCGTGAATGCTTCACCGGCCTTGACCGTCAAAGCACACCAATCTCCGCACAACCACAACAAGTTTCTTGGGAAATTCAAGAGGTCACGACCCCGCCGTGTTTGACCAATTACACTACCAAGCGTATGAGCTCGGCTACGTATCCACAAATGGGTAAGCCGACCTTGCTGTGAGGCCAAATAGGTAATCTTTCGTGAGCTCCACCCGCCCTCCAAAACAAAATGGGCCAGACGTACACAATGGCCGCCAAGGCCGAAACCCAAATTAGCACGATGTCTGTGGCTATCCCGCACCTCGAAGAGGCCGATGTCACCAAGAGCCCGTCGAAGACATAGATTCACTTGCAAGGATGGCAAGAAGTTGTATCAACCTTCACCGAGCTTCGAGCCATAGCGTTCTCGTAGTCCTTGAGTTGGGGCCCTTGAGCCTGAACAACCGGCAAGAAGGTACAACGAGAACAGAACAAGCTAATGGTGCACAACGGGAACAGCATAAAATGAAGGCAATACAAAGCGAATAGGGCATGAGTTCATGGAAGTATGGAGACAGAGACTTTCATTTGTGATTGACTCGGGGATGAGTCAAGAAACCGTGGTCGTGGGTCCGTTGGGGCCCTTGTTTTGAAAACTTGCTTGGAATATTTTTCATTTTGAATAAAGGATGGCCTTTTTGGGTTGCGAAGTATGACACATGGCACCGCAACCAAGTCGCGACTATAGCAAGCCGTGGAGCTATCAAGGTGGTGCAGAAGCAAGAGATAGTCAAGAAAGCAAATGCATGAGGATATACAAAGCAGGTTAGAAAGTGGAACACACAGACATAACAAGAGAGAAGCTTCACACCAAGAAGAATGAAAAGAGGAACTACCGCCATGGGGCGGGTGGATAAATAGTAGTCACCCGGCCGAGAAGAAAAGGAATGCAAACAGGAGACGGGACATAGAGCGACTAAAGGAGATCAGCCGTGGATATCTCTCCGTATTTCCTAGGGCTCTTCATTTACCTTCGTTATGTAAGGTATCCGTATCGGGACCAGAAGCTCTTCCTTGCGGAAGCTATGTAACGACGATTGTGGATGAAGATATAAATAATAAATTGGGCAGTTACCGTCCTATTGTGTAATTATTATGCATGTCCGATGGTTTCGATGGTTTAAAATTTTATTTTCTTAATACCGTTCATGCTCGAATGTTATCGTTAGATACCGTTGCTTATAACTGCTTTTCAATGTAATAATCATGAGTTGCAGATCCGTTCCTTGCTATCGATCTATTCCCCCCGTATGTGGTTGCGGCACACCGTGAGACTTTCTCTCCGTGAGTAGGGTGATAATGCCATCATGGTTCTAGACTACAAGGATTCCTTTGTTGGCCCCAATCCTTGAACCCTGGCCTCACTGCGAGACCCGATTCTCGCTCAACAACATCCCCCGGACAATGTTGTGATTTGGTCCTATTGACCCACTAATCTCCTTAATCATTGTTCACGTACAAGTGTATTTTATTGAGACAACCCCGATTTTCCTTTGTTCACATTTGAGTATTCATTTATTTTGATGTTTTTAGAGTTTACATGTCGTCCTTTACATTTTATTCATCAATTAAGAAAATTAAAAAACAAAATAAAATATTCTTATTAGTTTGGGCTAATTAGGAATATTATAGTCCTCCTCCAAAAACTTTTCTTGCCCTCAAGAAACTAATAAGGTGAGTATTGTGAAATTCTCCCATGTTCCCATTAGAACATGTACCGCAAAGAATGGGGACTCTCCTTCCCAAAGGACACGTTCATCCCATGTGCCTCCCTCAACATCACGTCTCCCATGAAGAAGAAAACACTGCAGTGGGATCATGATTGGCATAAAAATGGGGGAATTACTAATGGTTTCATAAGGTGTTGGAAGGTACCAACAGCTTCCCAATTGGTGACAACATAGCTTTTTGAGGTCATGGCATTTTCGCAAAAATACATGGAAAATTGTTTCTTGATACATGGTTAATCATATGAATCAATTCAAAATACATGTAATGAAAAAAAAAAAAATCTACCCAAGGCCACATAAGAAATGGTTGTCTCCATCATATGGTTTGGCCCAACATTGGTCATGGGAGAAAATTAGGAGCTTGCTTACTTCTAGAGCAATGCACTACCAAGAGATGGTAAGAGAATTCAAGCATTGTGGTTGCACAAACAAAGCTCTCACCATATGTTGGAAGTAAGAAGACACATGGATCCATGAATGGATCCTCCATAGTAGTTTGGCACACTTCCATGAAGATAAATGAACCAAGTGCTGCATGCAATCCTTCGTTATGCTTGGAAACCCAAGACAATAAGAGGACATCATAGTAATAGATGTCCCCATCTACTACCTAATCTTCTTTACCTCCTTGCCCATCAAGTGCATCAATTTTGAAGTGATCCTATGGATACTCCATCAATAAACCCCATCTCCAAAGTGGCAACAATGTTGGCCTATGCAAATAGGCTCTCTCCAACTCATGGCTCCAATATTTGACATGCATTGTCACAGAGTCTTCCCCATAATGTTGCTACAAGGTCTCTCCCATGGGAAAAGTACTTCTTAAGCATATAAGGCCAAGGAGTAACCCTTTCACCGTGATAGCCATCTTATACTCCCGCAACATCATGAAAACCATGAGATCAAATATGCCCTTGCTCTCCCAAGAACATCCCAAGCAACAAAATCTTTTGTTTCCTCCTCATACTCCCATCATCCAAATCATGTAGTGAAAACATGGTGATTGACATGAAGAATGTCATAAGTCAGCCACAATGTGTCCATACTCCTTGCTTCCCCATGATGCAAGTATCCTCGCCACATACCCTTGGAAAGAGTGATGACAACCAAACTCTTCTAAGAGTAACCAATGCAGCCCAAGCCTCCCGCCGCCCAATATCATAGATTTGAAAGCAGCTTTCAGCTCCTTGCTCATCATCCACACCCATCCATCCACATGTGGGTGCCTTCCATGTTGTTCTTTCTTAGCACTTCCCAAGGAAGACTATCATTCTCCCAAATCATATTTATGTTCTTGCATTTCTATGGGATGTTGAAATGAAATCTTCTCAATGATCAATTTGACCCCATAAGGACCCAAATAGGTGGTAGGAAAAAACCTCCCATCATGATGTGTATGGCTCAAGAAGTTTCCATCACAATCCATGAGAGATGTTATCCATCTAAAGATGTCCTCCATCATCTATCTGTTCCTCCTTGAATCAATAAAGATCCAAGTGTGAGAAGGGAGGAACCTCCTCAAACTGTTGAAGAACTTTGCACTCCATGAAATGTTGACAAATTCCTTCCTTGGGATCTTCGATGAGACCTCCTCTCATGCATGGTCTTCCAAAACCAAGTGGAGTCTTGGATCCGTCGGTACATAAGTCTCTCTTTGGGCTGTGGCATGCTCATTGAGTAGTGTCATCTAGAGAGGAGAAAATGTTTCTCATCTCAAGATGTCTATCCCTTGTCTTCACTACTTCCCGAATGAAGTTGTCATTCAATTGCTCCCATGAGGAATGGGTCCTCCTCTCTTCACCGTCGCTTTTGGACAACACAAGGAACTCTACTACTCTATATTATCAAGAAGTAATATATTTTGGGTCATGTAACAACAATTTTCTCACAACCCTCTAAAATATTTTCTACAATAAGAGGAAGTGGAACCAATCATACCTGTCGTCTTTTGGGAACACTGTATGGCTGCAAGAGTTCTTTCTTCCATTGTGTTGGCTTCTCAATCGATGATTTTGAAGGTTGCCCCTCCAAATTTTTGCATAAGCATGACATAAGTCTTCTCAAGAGATGGTGAGGACTTCTTCCCAATCTCTCTTCATCAAATATCTTAATCACCCTTTTGAGTGAAATCCGCAAAAGAAGAAACTTTTGCATGTCTCACATTGCTTAACCACCATTTTCTTTGCTACCCCTTCAAGGTGCAGCTACCGCAATCTCCAATGATTCTCTCTCTACCACTAAATGTAGTAGGAAAAAAAGAATTGAGTCTTCTTTATTATTCAAGCTTGGGTTGTAGATGTCCCATCAAAAGTGGACAATAGAAACCTATTGCCCTTGATTTATCCCTTCCCTCTTGCTACAGTTTCTCCCTTCCTTCCTTCAGTTGAATGAAATGTGGGAAGGCTAGAGTCTCCTTGAAGGCTCTAGGTTGAGACTTATACTCAACAAGGTACTCACCAGATCCTGCTGATCCAAGTGTCCTCCATGCTTGCTTCTGGCGAGGAGAGTAGGAAGTGCATGGTCCTTCCTCTTTCTCCTTCTTCTATCTTCTTAACCTCCTTGGGAAGGTCCTCTAGATCTGAAAACTAATGAGAGTAATCTCATCCTCTCCATAATTTTTTTCTCTACTTATTTTTATTCTTCTAATATCTCGGATCTCATGTGCTGAGCCGCAGATCATGCTTTGATACCACCGTAATATCCCAAAATAGGGATTTTATACAAAATAGAATACCTTAAGGTATTCTAGAGTTGGAGATGCAACCATTAAGCTCATAAAATATATTAAATCATATTTTCTTCAATAATATGTACAAGAACAAACACAGTGATTCATTCCTAACCCAAAGTGGGGAAAGGCGTTTATTTTAGCCCTAAAAACGTCCATTTCATAAATGCGTAAAAATAAGGGAAGGATGGTGGGATCCATTAGCTTAGGTCATGAGGGTATGTACATACCAAATTTTATCTCGAAACAAATGACTCTAAATATGTTAAATAGATCTCCCACCTTCGATATGGCTTAAAAATGCCCAATCCACATGACTTGACTCAACAAAATTAACCGAAGCTTATGCATCATGATTTATAAAGGTTTTGGAAATGCAAAAATAGCTTGACTATCAGATCTGGAGTTTGTTACATGAAAGAATGAAGAAAAATGGAGATTCAGCTCCTTTATACATCAAAGAGGATAACCCGCAAGTGTTTCATGAGATCCACTATTTAAAAGTACAAACATTTGTAGATCTAGATCCGAAAACACAAAGATAATACAAAGAGTAGCTTATAACTTAGATTCAGAGCAAGACATTAAGCAAAAAATTGTATCTACAATAGATCCATATGTAAAAATTTCCTTATTATACATACCCCTTGGGGTTTTCAAACATTACATGAAAGAACAGAGTAGATCCGAGTTTTACCGCAAAGATATCTACGTAAATATTCAAAAATATGAAGCAAATAACAAGAACAGATCATATCTGAAATAGACATGGATTATATGGCTAATCCATGGATCACCACGGTGAAGGAAGAATCCATACACCAAAGATCTCTCCTCCAAACTATTGCCAAAACACCCTCGCAATTATACAACCGAAAAATAACGCAGCTTTCGTGTGTTACACTATTTTTTGGTCATCTAACCTTTTATCATTAGATGGACCCTGGCACACTATGTAAGACCGCTACCATAAGTAAAACTCGTTTTCACTATGTTAAAATGAAACCCAAAAGGAAATATTAAACAAACAAATATTTGTTTGATTTTCCTCATGGAATAATTAATTAAACCATAATTTAATTATTATTCCTTAAATTTCTCATGTTTAACCCAAAAACAAAGAAATTAATGAGATAAACCCTTAGTTATCTTATTATTTTCTAGGAATAATTATTTAAAATCTTATTTAGATAATATTCCTTGTTAAATATGACCAAATCAACCACCATTAATCAAATAAATCATTATTTATTTGATTATATCCCAACCACTTCCTTAAAAAGATAAATAAATCATTTATTTATTTATTTTTCACTAATCAAGGGATTTGACCCAAGTCAAAACACCCTTTCCCTCCAACAAATATAATAAAATATTCCATAAAGGTGGATCTAGATTTGGTTAACATTATTTTAATCATGCACCAAGATCTAGAATGACCCAATATTTTGTTATAAATAGGAGGGTTCTTCCCCATCATTCCTCACCTTTTGTTGCCTACTAGATCACTCTAGATCTATACACTTGGTCTCATTTTTCCATCATTTGCTCCCATTGAGTTTCATTTTTGCATTGGGTTTTCTACACTTACAAGAGAGAGAAATCTTAGATCTGAAGTGCTGAGGACTACAAAGAACCCATCCCATTGAGGAGAGCTGGATACACCTTCTTGTTTTCCTCCCAGGTGCCCTGTAATATAAAAATTCATTCAAAAATCGTGTTCTTGTCTTGTCTGTTGGATGCATGGAGAAAACCCTTTACTTTACTGCTTAATGTCTTTCCATTTATAGATCTGTTTGTTGCAGCATTTTTACTACTAATCGCAGATCTGAAGATGTTTGGCAGCCTCTATTGTTGTTAGGGCTATTAGTTATGCGTAGCTAAAGTGGTTCTTTTTCATACACCTCGACGAAGAATTCATACTAACAAATGGCGACTCCACACGGGTTTTAAATTACGACCGCTGTCGTTTTCCATATTCCTGCATATCCATCTACTTCTGTGCCCTAGGCACATTTTCCAAATGCTTGTTTTCCTCTTTTATGTCATTTTTCTCACATAAAACCCTAAAATTCCAAATTTCTAACTTCCGGTGTGTTTCTCAAGTCTCTATTGCGTAGGTGTTTCATTACCCCGCCTCGCACCTCGACGGCAAGTTTTCAATCTCTCGCCGAGACAACCGGAACGGGGTGTCGCACTTTTTCGCACTTTTGGCCCTAAACCCGCGACTCGCCCTCCAGTCGCACTTTTCAGCCTCGTTTCCCGGCGACCGCACTCTATCGTCGAAATCGCGACCCGCTCTTTTTTCCAAAGAATTTTTCCTCGCAATTTTTCAAGTTCGCAGTTTTCCGTCAGTGGTCTTCCAAAATTGCTTTCAAAATTTCTCATTGACCAAGTTCTGATCTATTTCTACTCATCTAAGTGGGAACCTAGCCCCCTAGGGCTTTAGTACCCTCCACTTTTTGTGGAAGAGTTTTAGCTGTTTCAGCCGTCTATTTTTCAGAGTTTCAGCCTTCCTTTTTTCAGATCTGGAACCTCCTCCTCAGATCCCTTTAAATCAGCCTTCCTTCCTTTCAAATCACCTCTTGTTGTTTTGTTTGGACCTCTCTTTAGGACCTCCTCCCTGTCCTTTCCGCTTTTTGCTGATTTCTTCCCTTTTTTCCAGCCACCTTGCCTCTGTCTCTTGGCTGTGATCTGCACCTCTTTTCAGCAGCTTTATCCTTTAGATCCCTGTCCCTTTTGACCTTAGATCTATTGGCCCCTTTTCCGTGTGTTTTACATAGTTTTTTCCCTTTCTTTTCAGATTAGTTTTGAGAGACCCACCTTCTTGGGTTAGATCGATGCACAAGTAGCTGTTATTTTTCTGTTATTTCAGCATTATATACTGTTCTCTGTAGGTTTATTTTCAGCTATGCAGCACACTTTTTTCTTGCTCTCAAAACGGAAAGGGTTTAAAAATTAAAATTAACGCACGCCACACACTGACCCTAAGTGAAGAAGCGCCTAGTTAACACTGCCTGGCAAAGACTCTAAAATCAATTGTCACTGCACCTTATCTGCCCTTGACATTACTTGATTCTGTCCCTTTCTGCCCTTGTCGGTTTCCTTCTTCCTGTCATCATTGCGCCCCCAAGGCGCCTTTCCCGGAGACTTCTTGGCCTTCACCCTCAGTTTCCGGTTGATCGACCTGCTCCACACCGCCGTCGTCGAGCCAGTCCACCTTCGAGTCCGCACTCCGACTCCTCCCCTGATTCCTCGGGTCCTCCTTCCCCTCCCGGTTCTCCTGCCCCCTCCACCATGTCTGGCCCAGGGCCTGACGCTAGCGGTTCTCCCCGCCCCAATGCCGGCCCTACTTCTAGCGGAACCGTCACAACCACTACCCCGGCCACCCCCGTGCTGCCGTATATTGCAGGCCTCAGCCTCCCCGATTTCCATCAGTTGATTAATGATCCCATTCACCACAATGCTACCTGGCCCACTATGCCCACCAAGCTGCCCTCTGATATCCCTAAGTTCGAGGGCCTTAATGGAGAATATCCAACCAATCACGTCCGGTCTTTCCACATGTGGTGTTCCTCCAATTCCATTACCGATGACTCCATCCGTCTTCGTTTGTTCTAACGCACGCTTACCGGTGAAGCTTCTAAATGGTATGTTGAACAAGCCACCTCTACCCATACCACCTTTGAGACTCTTGCCCAAGCCTTTTTGTCGTACTTCCAGCTCCCCCTCCGATACGATACTGGCACGGAGCTCTTGACTTCCTTTAAGCAAGCCTCTTCAACACGCCTTTCCGCCCATGTTCAAGAATGGCGACGAAGACGGAGCTTATGTCGAGCCCCTCCCTTCGAAGATCGGGTTTACATGGACTGGTTCCTGCGCACCCTTCCCGCTCCCATCGGCAAAGATGTCGCCTCTCATTTTCCTCAAACTGAAGAAGCCGCCCTCCAAATAGCCTTAAAATATGACCTGATCTACGCTCAATCTGGTTATGTTTATACCGTCCTTCCTGACATCCCCAGGCCCGGTGGCGCTAACGCCCCGGGGGCATCTCATTCCGCCAACGGTATCGTTGGATCTCTTTCCCATCCATCTGCTCACCCTCCTATGGGCTATGGTCTCCCTCAGGGAGGGGCCAGCACCTCAAGCACTCTTCCCCCTCCCGGTAACATGTATCCAGGATACGGCATGCCTCCTCCTTTTGCTCAACCTCCTGCTTACCTCAATGTCGCCCAACCCAACCCTTACCTTTATCCACAGCCTGGTGCGCCATCTCCTCCAGCATATGCGCTTCCGCCTCCCTTGCCTCCTCACAACCCGCAACAACACTTACAACCCCCTCCAGGGCAAGTATTTGCACAGCAGGGCGCGATTAATCCCCCTTCTTCTCAAAGAAGGCGGAGAGGCAACCAGAACCAATCTGCCCCTGGTAACCGAGGACCCAATTCTGGTATGGACCCTAACACTAGCAACCAGCAACAGGGCGTTCCGCCCAAGCCGGACAGGCCGCTTCACACAAACAAGCCCTGTTCGTGTTGCGGTGTTTATGGGCATTACACTCACGATTGTCCCCTTTTACCCCAGATGCGGTAGATGTGGGAGTCTCAAGCCACATTGCGCGGACAACACACCTCACCTCATGCTCCTCCTAATGTGGCCACTACTCAACCAGCTGTGTTTACCGATCCCTTCCCTCAGCAAGGATTCGTGGCTACCCAATCGCCTGATAACTTAGTCGCCACTCCCCCCTCCATTTCTGGTTCCTCCGATTACCAGATCCTTATGATGCACTCCGATCCTACCCCGCCCGTCGATCTTCACCTTCAAACTCGGTCTCGTCAGTTCCCCAAGCCTCCTGCTCGGTCTGCACCTGAGCCTCCCTCTTCAGGTTCTACAGAGCCTCTTTCGACATCCCCTGGCCCCCTACATATCCCTCAACCCAAAGTTGAGGTCCATACCAAGATTCCAAAGGGACCATTACGTCGAAATGCTGCTCCTGGTCGAGCTGCTCATTCGTATAGTATAGTAGATGATTTGGCGCAATCCCCTGCTGCCATTTCCACACTGGAACTCCTCCAGTCGTGCCCTTCCCAAAAGAAGGCTCTACTATCTGCCGTGGGCGCTGTTGATCCTGCTGATGACCAAATGATTGTTTTTGACGCCACTCAATCGGACCATCCTCCTCTTCCTCCTTCCGTTGCTTTCCAAATCCCAGTCAAAATCCGGAACGCCACTGTATCCCGGTGTATAGTTGATGAGGGGGCATCCACCTGTGTGATGTCCGCTTCGGTTTGGAAGCAACTCGGATCCCCTGAGCTGGCCCCTTCCACGATCACCCTTCGAGCGTGGGACGGTCATGCCTCTCAACCCATTGGCCTATTTCGTAACTGTCCCATCACCCTCGCCGGTAAGACTGTTTGCGTTGATGTCGAAGTCATTGACGCCCCTCTAGACTACAACATTATATTGGGGCGAAGCTACACCTACGCCATGTCTGCTGTCCCATCCACGGTTTTTCGCAAGATGTCTTTCCCACACAATGGGAAGATAGTCACCATTGACCAACTATCTTATCATGAGCCGCCATCTCAAACCTCCTCCGAGACGACCATCTCTTCTTTAGCCAACAAGCAAACCGTCGATTCTTTGACCAGTGTCTCCCCCGGCGTCTATAAAGATCCCACCCTGCTTGGTACTTTTCCTCATCTTCCCCCTCCTCCTGTCACTGATCCCATCTTGTCGAATGTTTGCATGATGCAATCGTCTCAGGCTGCCCATAAGCGGCCTGCCTCGGCTAGTCAGCAACCTCCCCCCCGCCCTCCGCAACCCGCTCCTAGCCATTCATCTCAGCCAGCCAGACCTCCTCCTTCTGGCCCTCCCCCTACAGCTGGTATCCCTGAACCTCTTTATCCTCCCGGATCGGTTCCTCCTGGCCTCAACCATCTTGAAGCCGTCCCTCCTGGTCATTTCCCTGCTGGGCAGATCCCTTTCCTAGCTCCCCCTCCCGGAGTATATTCTGTCCCCGTCATGGCCACCCTTTCCCTCCCTAACTTGACCTTAGGCATTCCGGTATGGTACCTTGATCCCCCAGCCGCCACCCCTCCTGGGCACCCCAAAACTTACATGGCTTTGACTCCGGTTCAACCGGTCCCCCTCGCTTCCTCCGTCGCCACTGTGCCCCCCGCACCTCCACAGGACCCTTCTCCTATTGTGACGGCTCCCGGGAAGAAAGGCAAAGCCCGCAAGGGGGCACCCAAAGACAAGACCACCACAACTGACCCGGCTCCTTCTCTGCCTGCGAAGCCTTGTGCCTTATGTGATGTCACCGGTCATGCCACCCATGCTTGTCCCGAGTTACCCCATATCCGGCCCATGGTTAAAGTCGCGTTCCCTAAGTCTACGGTCCCTGAAGCCCCTACTCCTTCTTCGTCCGTTACCAAGAACCCCAAGACTCTCCGCACCAACAAACCCTGTGCCTTGTGCGGCGTCCATGGCCACTACTCCCACCATTGTCCTCACCTGACGCATTACCGCGCCTCTTTAGAGGTGATCTGCGAGTATGAGGTTGAACAAAATCAATCCGCCTCTCCCATTCTCGCGCAATATGCTTCAGGCCAGCCTGAGGATCCCCCCGCTCCCATCGACATTCCCCCCCTGATGTTCAAATGACGGAGTCTACTGTAACCATCCTTTATATATCTTCCTCTGCACGCCACTCGGAGCCTAGCCCGTCTGCATCCTCCCCTGTTGTGTCCCTTGATCACCTTGTTCCTCCTCATACCCGAGATCACCCCACTGGTGTCTCTGTTGACCTCCGCAGCCTGAGTCCTCACCATGTTTCCGATAGCCCTCATACACCACCTTGTTTGAGTCTTGATCATCCTGCCACTTCCACTCCATCCCGCGGTTGTCGCCCGATGAATTCTGTACACTCACGCTGCCGTCATTTCCCTTCATCCCCTCATTTCTTGTCTTGTCACACCATTATGCAGGACCCCCCGTCCACACCCTTTATCGGCTACGCCGATGGTGCTAGTCGCTACTCCCGGAATCTAGCCTCGGCAGGTTGGGCCATCTTCACCCCCTTGCATGCCCTTGTTCTTTCTAACGGGGTATGCATTGGTTCTGCCACCAACAATCAGGCCGAATATGATGCAGTGCGAGGCCTATTAGCCGATGCCCTCTTTCATCGCATCCTCCATCTGCACGTTCGTTTGGATTCCTTGCTTCTTGTAATGCAACTAAATGGTGTTTATCGTGTGCATAACCCTGTGCTGTTTAGACGCTATTTACGAGTGAAAATCTTAATACGTGCGTTTGAAACCATAACTTTCAACCATGTACCTCGAGAACAGAATCACTACGTAGATAGTATTGCAAACCATGTTCTAGATTGGCATTTATCACACACATTTCATCCAAGACAATAACATTAAATCAACCATCAAAAGACGATACATATCCATAATATGTGTCGCAAAACATATGTTTAGAGTCCATCTACTCTGATACATACGACATGCCCATAGCATGTTACAAACAAAAATTCAAAAACTGGGGGCACCACCTGCCCCTACATACATCATAGGGGGCACCACATGCCCCTACATACATCATAGGGGGCACCACCTGCCCCTACATACATCAGAGGGGGCACCACATGCCCCTACCCCTAATCACTATCTGGAGGCTCCCGGGCCAATGGCTCTGCCCCTGCAGCATGTAGATCACGCATAGCCTGACCGGCCATCGCCATGCGCCGCATGATACCTCGCCACTCCGAGGGGAGACCAACACATGGCTCTATGTACTGGTCGTCTAAATCCTACCACCCGCGCTCTGATACTCCGGTCAACAACTGCTCACATCTACGACGGATGTCCTCCAGCAGGGCGGCTGCATCCTCATTCTGCGCTGCTCTCGACCCACTCGGACCTGTAGCTCCAGACGCTGCCGGTCGTCCCATATACCCGGCCGGTTTCACCGGTGCTATATCTGCATACCAAAAGTACATGAATCAATATCATTAATTACTATTCAAAAACTTTAACATGCCCACACAAGAATAGCAATTTGTCACTTACCATCGGGCCCCCAGACTCGACCAGGCGGAAGTGGCAGATCCGGATCCCCACAGTAGCTCATCCCACTATAAGGGTAGTCGTCTATGTACAACGGCATCTGATCCCAATGGGCAAAAAACTCCGGTCGAAACACTCGCCCGACCGCCCCTCCTCCTCCCCTGCAGAGTAGTCGTCCCCAATGGCGCATCCTGGGCTCTCTCGGGCCCCCATCTGGAAGCTGCACACGAGGCCTCAAGGTCGGGATCTTCTCAAAGAAGAAGGCGCACAATAAAGTCCCATATGAGCAATCATGATTCACCTGCCGCCTGCATAGCGAAAACTGTCGCTTTAGCGCCACCAACATCATTTGGGCCCACCCAAAGTAGGTCCCACCCAACACACTTTCCACTATCGTCATCTGCCCCCCGGTGATGTGATGGAACGCCTGGCTGCCCAGGATTCGCAGCACAGCTGCGGCCACTGCACAGGTTTCTAGCCTCTCTAGATCCCCGATCGGTATTCGAGTCCCCTTGACTTGGAGACCCGGTCGACAATGGCGTTCCACGAACTCCATGATATGCCGCCCCCACGGCAGCACTGGCTGTGTGTTTCCCACCATCCCCAGTGGTGGGAGGCCGGTCAGGAAGTACACGTCCTGGACCGTCAGTTCGATCCTGTGCCCTTGCACTACAAAGATCTCCTGATCTGGATCCCAATAACTGATAATCCGGGCCAGTAACGGTTCACCTGCTCTCATCAACGGGTTCTCCAAAAACTTGAGAACCCCAAATCTGGCCAATACACGGCGGACGCCCTGATCCGCCTGGATCTCTGTCCGAAGTGTCCCCAGATCTCTCTCTCTCCAGTTGACCCGTAACTCTGCCATACCTGCACAAACACATCATTTTTGTCAGCGTACAGATCGGGAAAACCATAACCAAACACCAAAACCCAACTTCCAGCCATAAAACAACACCAAAACCCCCTCATCTCCCAGGTTGCAGTTTTATGCCCTTTTCTGGACCAGGTCGCACTTTTTGCCCCAAAAAGTGCGACCCGGCCGTAGAGATGAAGGAGGGGTTGTTTCTGGGATTCTGGGCCCTAAACTGAAAATGTAATCCATCAAAATGCAAGAGAAAGGTTAGACCTCTTACCTGCAACTGACGGATCGCGATTCCAACGGTCGGTTTGTCCGCTACGTTCGCCGCAAGATTTAGGGCCTTCTCTCCTCTCCACATTCACCACAGCAACAATAGCAAATGAATGATTTTGGAGGGAAAACTGCCTCATTAAAAGAGAACCCCCGTTTCTTCTTTCGACTGCTGCGACCACACCGTAGCCCCGTTCGACGAACCGTCAGCACCGCTGGTTAGATCTCACCGAGCTCTCAAATGGGTTTTAATTAGTTTTTGGTGATTTGACACTTCACCCAGACACATTTTTTCCACGAAAGGTCACTTCACCGCTCCTTAAAATCGAATTTCCTCACTTACGACACTTGTACTTGGGGCACCATATCGCTCCCTTACTTGTCCATGTTCGTGTCGATTTTCGTCATGAGTGCCCACCTTGTACTCATGTTTCCATGGTCCCCCATTGGGGCCTTTACTGTGTGGCAGCACTATCAAGTTGCCCTTGTTTAGAGCATCCAAGTTGAGTCATCATCGCATTCATGGAGTCTATCCTGCGTCCCTTTGTACCCCACTATAGCCCTCCATTCTTCATTGCTTGGTTCCTCTCTTGTGTCGCATATCATGACCTTCAGCCCCACTGTCCCCTATCCCTTCTGATATTGTGTCAGTCGCTGCCATGTCATTCATTCCCTTTATGCTCTAACAAGGGAAGTCGTCCATTCGCCACTCCATCCTTTCCATTTCGCCATCATCATTAGTGTCAGTCTGTCCGTCACTCTACTATTTTCTCTCGTGCCTTAGTTGAGGATCTCTCATTGCCTCACCTATGGCGGACCTCCTTCTGTCGACATCATCTCATTCATTCCAGAAGCCAGGTCTAGAGGGCGGTGTACCTTGGTTCCAGCTTCCACTCTTGTTCGGTGCCTCGGATCAGGCAAAGGGATCTCTCATTTCCCTTTGACTTGATTGTTTCTCCACTCCAGCTCCTTTCAGCATGACCGAGATCCGTATACTTGATGGTTCAGTGATACAGCAGCAGCTCTTGATGATTCCCGGGTGTGTGTGATATGTCTCAACCCTCATGAGGGGGTGGCCCTGCAGGTAGCCCCCCACATGCCCGGATGACCTCCTCCTTGCAGCCTTCGATGCAGCTCCAGATATTTGATGATGTTGGCCTTAGCCACTTGCAGCGCCTCTTTGATTTGCATGTATCAGTCAGATTTTGTGAGCCCTTCCCCATTTATAGGGGGCATTTGGGTTGTATTTGTATCTCATGTACTCAGATATTATTGTACAAGTCCTGGCTGTTATCCCAGGCACAGCATGTATGTGGGATTCCTCATTGTATTTTTTATCTGGCTCATGATTATGCCAGCTGTACTTTATGGTTCAGTCCCTTGTTTACTGGACACACTATTCTTTTGTACTTTGTCTTGGCGGGCATAGGTATGCCTCCCCCGCCGCCTTCAGCACAGGTACCCTCTCATAAAAAGAGACTTGTTGCACCTGCGAGTCTCGTCTCCTCAGGGTCTAGTCCTTCAACACACTATCTACCTCACATTTCTCTCTCTGACATCCCTTTTGTTGTCTAGTGATCGTGTTCTTACAACGTACTTCGGTCATATGATTTGCTCCTGACACTCGCACGCTGGGGGGCAATCTGTTACACCATTTTTTCTTCATCTAACCTATTATCATTAGATGGACCTAAGTACACCATGTATGACCAGTTTTACCCTAAGTAAAACTGCTTTCACTATGTTAAAACAGGAAACCCCAAAAGGAAATATTAAACAAACCTATATTTGCTTGATTTTCCTCATGGAATAATTAATTAAACCATAATTTAATTATTATTCCCAGTCATGTTTAACCCAAAAACAAAGAAATTAATGAGATAAACCCTTAGTTATCTTATTATTTTCTAGGAATAATTATTTAAATCTTATTTAGGTAATATTCCTTGTTAAATATGACCAAATCACTCACCATTAATCAAATAAATCATTATTTATTTGATTATCTCCCAACCACTTCCTTAAAAAGATAAATAAATCATTTATTTATTTATTTTTCACTAATCAAGGGATATGACCCAAGTCAAACACCCTTTCCCTTCAACAAATATAATAAAATATTCCATAAAGGTGGATCTAGATTTGGTTAACATTATTTTAATCATGCACCAAGATCTAGAATGACCCAATATTTTGTTATAAATAGGAGGGTTCTTCCCCATCATTCCTCACCTTTTGTTGCCTACTAGATCACTCTAGATCTATACACTTGGTCTCATTTTTTCCATCATTTGCTCCCATTGAGCTTCATTTTTGCATTGGGTTTTCTACACCTACAAGAGAGAGAAAGCTTAGATCTGAAGTGCTGAGGACTACAAAGAACCCATCCCATTGAGGAGAGCCGGATACACCTTCTTGTTTTCCTCCCAGGTGCCCTGTAATATAAAACTTTTTTCAAAAAATTGTGCTCTTATCTTGTCTGTTGGATGCATGGAGAAAACCCTTTACTTTACTGCTTAATGTCTTTCCATTTATAGATCTGTTTGTTGCAGCATTTTTACTACTAATCGCAGATTTGAAGATGTTTGGCAGCCTCTATTGTTGTTAGGGCTATTAGTTATGCGTAGCTAAAGTGGTTCTTTTTCGTACACCTCGACGAAGAATTCATACTTAACATCAGGGATCAAACTATGTTGTATGCTTTGTGGAAAATTTGGCCTGATGCCAAGATCAAAAAATGATGCCCAACAGCTAATACACTCTTCCAGGAGGATAAAATACTCACTCACTGAGAAGAGGTACTAGTATAATCTAGATCTAATCAGATCTAGTCTCCACTTGCTGCAGCTCACTGAAACAAGTAAACCCCAATAGGATTTACACTGTCTAAGGGAGATGGAGCTTGGCCAAATTCCCGATAGTGGAAGAGTAGTACAATTCCCTCCAATATCTACTCAATGGAAGGAGAGAGAATCCCTAAACAGGAAATCCTCACAATTCTCTGCTAAACAGCCAAGAGAATGAGATATGTCTAAGCAGACAATACACTCTGAAAATATAATATCATGACAAACCTTCTCTTGAGCCTTCCCCTTACTTTTATAAGATGAGAGCTTGAGAAACCCTAAACCACCTTCAAAAATCTAGCTCCTTTCACATGAATACCCTCCATCTAGAACTGCGATGATCAACAAGGAGGTTCAATGCATCTGGACAGTGTTGTGATTTGGTTTTGTTGAGCCGGTAAATCTCCTCAATCCTTGTTCACGTATAAGTGTATATTATTGAGACAGCCTTGATTTTCCTCTGTTCACATTGGGCATTGATTTATTTTTATGTTTTTAGGAGTTTACATGTCCTCCTTTACATTTTATTCATCAATTAAGAAAATTAAAACAAAATTAAATATTCCTATTAGCTTGGGCTAATTAGGAGTATTACATCTCATGGCGAGGTCTCATTGGAGGTGCACTTCAACACATCATGGAGTGCAAAGTTCTTCAACAGTCTGAGGAGACTCTTTCCTTCTCACACTTGGATCTTCATGGATTCAAGGAGGAATAGATAGATGATGGAGGACATCTTCGGATGGATAACATCTCTCATATGTGTGTTGGACACTTCTTGTGCCATACACATCATTATGGGAGGTTTTTTCCTACCGCCTATTTGGGTCCTTATGGGATCAAATTGATCCTTGAGAAGATTGCATTTCAACTTCCCATGAAATGTAAGAGCAGAAATCTGATTTGGGAGGATGATAGTCTTCCTTGGCAGAATGATAAGGAATAATATGATGGAGGGCACCCACATGTGGATGGCTGGGTGTGGATGATGAGCAAGGAGCTGGAAAGCTACTTGCAAATCTATGATACTGGGCAGCAAGAGGCTTGGATGCGTTGGTTACTATTGAAAGAGTTTGGTCATCATCCTTTTTCCAAGGGTATGTGGCAGGATACTTGCATCATGGGGCAGCAAGGAGTATGGACACATTGTGTTGACATGACATTCTTCATGCCAATCACCATGTTTTCACTACATGATTTGGATGATGGAAGTATGAGGAGGCAACAAAATATTTTGCTGCTTGGGGTGTTGTTGGGAGAGCAAGGGCAGATTTGCTCTCACATTTTTCATGATGTTGTAGGAGTAGAGGATGGAACTATGAAAGTGAAAAGGGGCTATTTCTTGGCCTTAGATGTTCAAGAGGTACTTTCCCAATGAGAGAGACTTCTTATGTGTAGCAGCATTATGGGAGGTGCCTTTGACATTCTGCATGTCAAAGATTGGAGCCATGAGTTGGATGGAGCCTATTTGCATAGGCCAACAACGTTGCCACTTTGGAGCTGGGGTTTATTGATGGAGTATCCTTAGGATCACTTCACACTTGATGCACTTGATGGGAAAAGAGGAGGTAAGGAATATGAGGTAGTAGATGGGGACATCTATTACTATGATGTACTCTTCTTGTCTTGGGTTTCCTAGCATGAGGGAGAGGATTTCCAGGAAGTACTTGGTTCATTTCTCTTCATGGAAGTGTGCCAAACTACTATGGAGGATCCATTCATGGATCCATGTGTCTTCTTACTTCCAACATATGGTGAGATATTTTTTTGTGCAACACAATATTTGCATGCTCTTACCATCTCTTGGTAGTGCATTGCTCCAAAAGTAAGCAAGCTCTTGATTTTGCTCCATGACCAATGTTGGGCCAAACCATATGATGGAGACAACCATCTCTTATGTGGCCTTGGGCAGATGTTTTTTCATTACATGTATGCTCAGTTGATTCATATGATTAACCATGTATCAAGAAACAATTTTCCATGTATTTTTCTGAAGCAGCAGTTTGAAAAACTGCGCTATCACCACTTGGGAAAATTTTTGTACCTTCCAACACCTTATGAAACCATCAGTAATTCCCCTGTTTTGATGCCAATCATGAACCCACTTTCTGGTGTTGTTTTTATCTTGATGGGAGACATGATGTTGAGTGAGGCACATGGTTTGAATGTGTCCTTTTGGGGAGGAGATTCCCACATTTTCTGCAATACATGTTCTAATGGGAACATGGGAGAATTTGTAGCACTCACCTTATTATTTGCTTGAGGGAAAGCAACTTTTTTGGAGGGGAGGACTGTAATATTCCTAATTAGCCCAAGCTAATAGGAATATTTCATTTTATTTTTATTTTCTTAATTGATGAATAAAATGTAAAGGAGGACATGTAAACTCCTAAAAACATCAAAATAAATCAATGCCCAATGTGAACAGAGGAAAATAAGGGTTGTCTCAATAAAATTCACTTGTATGTGAACAAGGATTGAGGAAATTGACTGGGTCAACATGACCAAATCACAACACTATCTAAATGCATTGAACCTCCTTTTTGATCAGCACAGTTTTAGATGGAGGATCTTCATGTGAAAGGAGCTAGAGTTTTGAAGGTGGTTTAGGGTTTCTCAAGCTATCATCTTATAAAAGGAAGGGGAAGGCTCAAGAGAAGGTTGTTCATGATATTTTATTTTGATGTCTGTTTAGACAATTCGAGTTCTCTTGGCTATTTAGCAGAGACTTGTGAGGATTTCCTGTTTAGGGATTCTCTCTCCTTCCATTGAGTAGCTCTTGGAGGGAATTGTACTTCTCTTCCACTATCAGGCATATGGCCAAGCTCCATCTCCCTCAAATAGTGTAAATACTGTTAGGGTTTACTTTTTTCAGTGAGTTGCAACAAGTAGAGACTAGATCTATTCAGATCTAAACTATACTAATGCCTCTTCTTAGTGAGTGAGTCTTTTATCCTCCTGGAAGAGTGTATTAGCACTTTGGGCTAATATTTAGATCTTGGAATGTGGCCAATATACTATATATCTCTTCCAACATAGTTATTTTTAGGGACTGTGTTATTCTATCAGTGTTGCAGTAGCAGGGTTTATCCCCTTGCTTTTGAGCTTGTTCCTTGGACTAAGGGCCAACCCTTCTCCCAGAAAGCATTGTAATTCATTATTCTTCACTCTCATGTATTATTCAGATATTTTATTATAAATCTGCAGTGTACTACATTTTCAAGATCCATATTCTGTAGATCTATCATTCTCACACTTGCACTTTCATGAAACCCTTGCCGGGTCACTATAAAATGTGTAAAAGAGACTGATACTCTATTTTTATTCATGATCTGATATAATACACTCCATATTGGATATTTCCATAATATTGTATCATAAAACCTCTGAAAAATATGCTTTGAAGGCTTCCACAAATTCTGTATTAGCTAAGTCATGGGGTTTGGGCCTTTTTGAGCCATACCGGGACGGGGAGATCTGTTTAACATAGCTAGAGTGCTTTGTTTTTTATGAAATTTGATATGTAAGTCCCCTATAACATATTATAAGGGATCCAACTATAATTTTTTTATGTTTTTATGCAGATCTTTGAAATTAACCTTTTTAGCGTATAAATTGCTGATTTTCCCCACTTTTTGGGTCCTAAAATGAAGAAGAAGTTTTTTTTGTAACATAAACTAATGATAATGTGTTTATTGACACATTACATGGATTAATAGCCTTCTGAAGCTCCAAAATTGTGTTTACATATTGTTGCAGTCCCATTATTGGGCATTTTCCGGCCATTCTAGGTGTGAGAGGCCTTTTTATCTCACCTAGTTTGCTTGGTTTCTGATTTCCTCTTGTATTTGGATCTTATATTATCAAATCTAAGAGACCCAAGGGATAATATTATTTTCTGTGT
>JAXQQM020069615.1:0-11489 GCA_034641835.2 Pinus albicaulis | reverse complement strand
GAAAAATTAGCCCTGCTCAACTTCTCCATATCATTAACTACGATCTCCATTCTCAATAAAAATCAAGACTCTACTTTCAAAATAAAACTTGAAAATATTACACTTTTAAAATAAATGATCCATCTCCTCCAAAATAAAGATCCAATCTTTAACATAATTAATTATTATATAAAATATATAATATATGTCTATAATAATTTTAAAACATTCTTTCACCTTCTAATTAGTTCGTATCCAATTCCTTTTAAAAGGTGAAAAGGCACTTTATAAAAAAATCAAAATGTAATTAAATCTAATGATAAACCATTGCAAATATGGATCTACGTGTCTTCCACGTTCGTTGTATGATTTTGGACAAATGTCTTGCGATGGGGATGCCTCAAATGAGTTGAGAAATGCAACAATTTCAGCCCCGATCCCATAGTAACCAGCAATTGCAAATTTTACAGAACCCTTCTTAAGGGAGCGCAACAATTTTAGTTTTCTCTTAAGGCAGCGCAACGATTACTCAAAAATGCACCGTGAATGGGTTAAACTTGTCCCATTTTGAGCTGCAAAAAATCTCAGTGCTCATTTCACTGCAGTGTCTTTCCACACGCACACCGAAATCGCATGCAGAACTAATTTGTGGCTTTCCACACACAAAGAAATCCCAGGCACATCTAATTTGCAAATGAATTGCAATGGCTGAGAGAAGTAAATTGGCTCAAATTGGCTCTGATACCAGTTGTTGAGTGCAGAGCAGTGGAATAGCAAACAAAGATAACATAAAGAGACAAAAAAAATCTTCGCAGACTTTTATTACAGGAGGCCTTTCCTTGATTGGCTTGACTTGCTCAGGCATAGGTAGGAATACAAATTTATAGTTGCAGAAGAGGGATAATTCTACATGTAGGATGACATAGTCAATCACAGTGGTTGGGAGGCATGTTAGGTTCGGCACCGTTGTTTTTCAGAGAGTCGGCGAGGTTGGTGAGGTCGGTGTCTGAATACGACTTCATATCTAACAAACTGAGTAACGAAGCAACCAAAAACCACTCAACGTTTAGTTTTTATATATAACATTTTTTTTAAATCAAATTTATCTATAATTTAATCTATATTTGTTGGAATTGCAGTTTAAAATTATGTATGTGTTAACTTATTTTTAGGTGAAAAGTTGTGTTTAGTTAGATTACTGTATTTATGTTTGTTTAATTTTTTTTAAATCTAGAGTTAAATGGAAATTTGGTAAACTTACATTATAAAATTTAAATATTAACTAATAAATATATATGAAATACAATAAAATATATATATATATATATATATATATATATATATATATATATATATATAGTGTTTAAATTTTGAGAATCTGGATGTGACTCGTAGCTATCACCAGCCAAAAGTTCAACATATGTTTGCGGCAGTCGGATAATTCTAAAATTAAAAAAAGGAATTGAGTAGTTTGATATAGTTTTTTATTAAAATTAAAATTGATTTGTTAAGCTTTAGATAATGGGAAAATTTTAAGGTGTTAAAAAATGTTTCTAAATTATTATATTTTTAATAAATTAAAAATATAGAAAGATTTAATTTTTAAAATTAAAAAGAAAAAAATTATCCATATAATAATGCTAATTAGGGAATCTAGATTCAAAAGAAACTTGAACTCGCTTTGAGGTCCTTCCTAGTTCTGCAAATACCCTAAAAGTGATCTTGCTATGCATCGTTGGAGGGTACCTCTCCCCCATCAATTAGAAGAGTGAATAAAGGTAAATTGGCAGCAGCTAAGAACCAAAATACCAAAAGGAAAAATGGGGCCTCATCGTAAACAAATATGTTTAATGTTCTACAGACCCAAGTAAAAAACGATGAGGAAGAATCCAATCCTAACTCAAAGAAGGGGACTCTCGATGAGGAAGAAGTGAGCATATAAGAAGAAGATGAGAAGATAAAATATACATAGGAGGTTCCAAACACCAAGCATAATAAAAATATGTTGGATCCAATTCATGTAGAGGCTCAAAATTCTCCAGTAAATAATAATGAAAGTCCTTCATCCAAGTTTGGGAATGATGAAGGTGTTATTTCTTCCACGAGGATGATAACTCGAAACATAACAAAAATGATAAGTTGGGTGGATGAAGGTAGTGGTCATGATACATAGAGCAATGAGAAAAATAAATGAAGGCCTTTAAAGAAGACTCCTCGAGAAATAAAGGAAAAGTAAAATAAAAAGTTTGGTAATCAACCAGTAATCATCAAGATACTCAAGTTGATAACATCCAAAGGGACGAAAGCACTAGAAGGAGGAGGAATTAATCTTCACAATCCTACCAAAAAATGATGAAGATCTTGTCTTAGAATATAAGGGGTTTGGGAAGCCTAATAAAATCCCTATCAGTAAAGGATTGGTGAAACAAGAGTGGCCTTGGATTCTTTTACTCTAGGAAATCGAGCTTGAGGACACTGAAGCTATCAATGCAGCTAAATCCTTCTGGAGAGATGGCATTGGAATCTATTAAGGCTCCATGAGAGGTTTAGATGGATTAGGTATGTTTTGGTAAGATATCCATTTTAATTTGTTATATTGTATAAAATCCGAATTTTAAATAACTATGCTTTTAGAAAGAAAGGACACGGGCGAGCATATCCCTGTAATTAATGTATATGCACCAGTTATATACAGGGAAGAGTTGGAATTTTGGGACTCATAAATATCTCTTAAAGAGAGGTTATGGCACAACAAATGCATGATAGGAGGGGATTTTAGTAATATTCTCACTTCCTCGGAGAAGAAAGGAGGATGTCCAATTCGTAATCCATTCAGAGAGTGAATGGAAGATTTGATAAATGAGTGGGATCTAGTGGAAATTCTCCCAAACATAGGAAAATACACATGGACGAATGGGAGGATTGAGGATAATAACATAACAATCCGATTGGACCAATTTCTAATACAAAATAGTTAGCTCCTAAAGGGTATGGACTATATTTTTGCAATCATGACACAAGGTGAGTTCCATCATCGACCAATCTCTTTGTTGATGGATTGTATGGAAGATCTAGGCCCAATCCCATTCAGAATTAATATTTCAAGGTTAAAGGAAGAAGGAGTTGTGGAATTAATCAAGAATATATGGAAGCTTCTAGTCATTGGATCACCTACCTATGTGTGGTAGTCAATATTAAAATCATTGAAATAAGTTCTAAGGAAATGGGTCAAAGAAAATTATCAGCCCCCTCAGAAAAAATGTCTTGAGCTAGTTAAGAAATTAGAAATTCATCAAAGTTTGACTGAAACAAGTTAGGTGGGGCCTTGGCATCTTGAAAAAGAAAAGGAGATAACGAGGAAAATATTTGGAGTAAGCACGAAAAAAAGAGAGCTATGTAGGTTAAAATATCAGATCTCGTGGCTCCATGTAGGAGAAAAAAATACTCCCTACTTTCACAAGTAAGCAAAGGCTCACAAAATTAGAAAATGAGTTAAAGATTTAGCCCCGAAACGAAGCTAGAGGTTTATTTCATTTGAGGATATCAAGCAATAAAAATACCTTCATTTACAAGCTCTCTATTAAGAATACAATGAATTAGGCATGGCTCAAGCGCAGGAGTTCCTAAAATGTATTCCTTCTATTGTCTTGAAATCTGCTAATCAACTACTTGTTAGAGAAATAGAGGAAACAATATTTATGGAAATAATATGGGATTTGGACCCAAATAAAGCCCCTGGAATAGATGTCTTCACCATAAGATTTTATAGAGGTTTTTGGCCCATGATTAAAAAGAAAATATTGTGTATCTTATATGGAATGCGAAGACAAGATAATATTTTGGGTAACATAAATTCCTCCTTTCTCACTCTATTTCCCAAAGAGTCGAATCTTGTGAATTTCGCTCATTTTTTACCTATCTCCCTTTGCAACACTGCTTCTAAAATTTTAACTAACATCATAACAACAAGATTGGAAAAACTACTATCGAAGATAATTTCAGAGAACCAAGGTGGCTTTATGCAATAGAGACAATTTCATATGAATGCGACTTCACATTTAACATTCTCCCACTTGAATCTGAATGAATAGTCTTGAATCAAGTCACACCGATGCCTACCATGCCTCTACATAACTCATGCTTACTTCTGGGTAGAATCTTAGTGAGCATATCAACAGGGTTCTTATCTATATGGATCTTTTCCAAAGATAAATACCCTTCCCCCAACACATGTCGGATCCAATGGTACCTTAAGTCAATGTGCTTGGTTTTTGAGTGAAATGTTGGATTTTTCGCCAAGTGAATGGCACTCTGACTATCACAATGCAACACATAGTTGTCCTCCTTGATTCCTATCTCTCCCAGGAATCGTTGCATCCACAACATTTCTTAACAAGCCTCCGTTGCAAGGACTAATTGGCTTGGCATCCTTCATATTAAACCTGTCGAGCACCTTCTTGATATACTTTTCTTGTGACAACCAGAATCTTTTGTTTTCCCTGTCACGCATGATCCTCATGCCCAATATTTGTTGTGCTGGACCAAAATCCTTCATTGCAAACATGCTGCCCAAATCCTTCTTCAACCTATTGATCATATTCTTATCATGCCCAACAATCAACATGTCATCCACATATAACAATAATATGAGATAATTTCCTTGATCATACCTCTTGATATAGACACAATGATCAGCTTACAACTTGTGAAAACTATGTTATAAAATGAATGAATCAAATTTCTTGTACCATTGTCGAGGTGCCTGTTTCAACCCATAGAGACTCTTCTTCAACCTGCAAACAAGGTCTTCTTTGCCTTTTTCTATGAAGCCTTCTGGTTGCTTCATATATATTTCTTCCTCTAATTATCCATGAAGGAAAGCTATTTTTACATCTAATTGTTCACATTCTAAGTCTAAAGCAGCAACAATACCAAGAATGACTCTAATGGATGACATTTTGACAACACATGAGAAAATTTCAATGAAGTCAATACCTTCCTTTTGGGCGAATCCTTTCACTACCAACCTTGCTGTATACCTCTCCTTAGTTTCGTCACCTTCATGCTTGATTCTATATACCCATTTGTTTTGCAAAGAATTTCTACCTTTTGGTAGATTTACCAACTCTCAAGTTTTATTTTCTAGCAAAGAGTTCATTTCTTCCTCCATTCTTTACTATGCTCAACTTTACAAGCCTCCTGAAAATAATTAAGCTCGCCTTCATCAGTTAATGGGATATAGTTTGAAGGAGGATACCTTTGTGAAGGCTTATAAGGCCTAGAAGATCTGCGAACCAACTGTGGTGGTGCATTATCAGGTTGAATCTCCTGTAAAGGTTCCTGCAAGATTCCTTCTTCTTGGTGTTCATCACTTTCCTCTTGCTGTCCTTGCTCTTTAATTTGCTGTCCATTTTCCTACATTGGTGGGATGTCTTCATGCTGCTCTTCAAACCTGTCAATAACGTTCTTGACTTCCACCTCACCTACATTCCTCTTAAACATTTCGGACTCATTAAATATAACATCCCTGCTTCTAATAATTTTATGTTTGACTGGATCCCATAGACGATTACCAAATTCTTCATCCTCATATCCCAAAAAAATGCATTTCATTGATGTAGCATCTAGCTTAGTTCTATTTTCTTTGGGAATATGTACAAATGATTCACATCCAAATATTTTCAAATGAGAATAATTCAACTTCTTACCAGTCCAAACTTCTTCAGGGATGCCTCCATCCAAGGCTATAGATGGAGATCTATTTATGAGGTAGCAAGTTGTCCCCGCAACCTAAAAAATGCTTGTCCAAATCGGAATTCGACAACATGCTCCTTACCTTTTCTATAATGGTGCGATTCATTTGTTCTGCAACACCATTCCGTTGAGGTGTACCAGGCATAGTCTTCTCATGCTTTATGCCAAACTTGTTACAATATTTTTTGAATGCATTTGAGCAATACTCTCCACCATTATCTGTTCTTAAGCACTTGAGCAATTTTTTAGTCTCTCTTTCAACAACAGCATGGAATTTTGAAATATTTCAAACACTTCACTTTTAATTTTCATGGAATAGGCCCAAACCTTCTTGGATGCATCATCTATAAATGTTACAAAATATGATGCTCCTCCTAACGACTTGATGTTAACTGGTCCAAACACATCTAAGTGTATCAATTCTAACACATTTTTCTTTTTGTCATGACCACCTCTAAGAAATGAAAATCTTCTTTGTCTACCATATATACAATGCTCACAAAGATCAAGATTGTAGGATCTCAAACCTGGTAGTAAATTTTTACCAACAAGGATTTTTAAACTCTTCTCTCTCATTTGACCCAAGCACTTATGCCACAGATCTGCTGAATTTTCTTCTTTTGTGACATCAAGAAAATCTAATTTTCCTATCATTGCCTTCAATGAATATAGTGTTCTTATCTTGGGTCCTTTGGCCACGACCAATGCTCCTTTGCTAATTTTTCTGCCTCCTTTTCCAAAGCACGTAGAATAGCCTTCATCATCCAGTTGTCCCATAGAGATCAAACTCATGCACATTTCTGGTACATGCCTGACCTGTTTCAACAATATATCTTGTCCATTCTTCATCTTGATCTGGATATCTCCCACTCCAACAATGCTGTAAAAATGATTATTCCCCAAATGCACTCTACCATACTCACCAGGATTATATGCAACAAAACTATCTTTGCATGGGGTTACATGGTGAGATGCCCTAGTGTCAAGGATCCAATCAAAGCTATCGCTAGATGTATATAAACATGCATCCTCTACTGAAACAGTAAACAACACATCACCATCTGTGGCTACAGCAGTAGTCTCACCTTCATTTGTGCTAGATGACTTGTAATTTGTATTGGTCGGTCTTTGATCCTTTTGTCGTTTCTTAAAGGCTCGACATTCTTTCTTCATGTGCCCGGGTTTGCCACAATGAAAGCAGATAATCTTTCCCCTACTTGATTTTGATCGGCCTCTTGATCTTGATCGCCCTTGTCGGCCTCGATCAATCCTCCTACCACGATCAGCTAGAGCTAGAGCTTCTCCTCCATGATTTTCCGCAATTGACTTGCATCACAGCTCCTCATTCATTAAATTGCTGCTGACATCATCAAACTTTAGGGTCCCTACATGTGCTGAAGTAGTCATAGTCATAATTAAGATTTCCCAACTTTCTGGCATAGAACACATTAACAAAATAACTCTAATTTCATCATCTAGAGTTATTTTAACAAATGCAAGATGACTAGTTATAATATTTAATTAATTCAAGTGCTTAGCAACTGAAGCACCCTCCTTTTTTCTTGAGATTGTAAATCTTCTTCATCAAGAACACTTTGTTTGATGCTGTGTTCTTATCATATAGATCACGGAGCTTCTTCCATAATCCTTTTGCTGTCTTTTCTCCAGACATATTGAAATACACATTCTTTGCTAGATATTAGTGGATTGTTGCAATCGCCTTTCTATCTAGCTTAGCCCATTCCTCATCTATCATCGATGAAGGTTTCTTTGTTACACACTCAATCGTAAAATATTGATCTTTTAAAATTAGTATATCCTCCATCTATGATTTCCATAGGGAAAAATTGGCCCCACTAAACTTCTCCATGTTAGTAACTCCTATCTCCATTCTCAATACAATTCACCCAAAATAAAAAATCCACTTACACCTTTAAATAAAATATTAAATTTATCTCTTAAAAAATAACCACAAATAATGACCTTTTCTCCTTTTTTTTTTTTGTTTTCCTTTTTAAAAGCATGACATTTCCCTTTTTGTATTAAAAAACATCCTTTTCCTTTCAACTTCACCAAACATAAATATATATGTTTCAATAACATATATAAGTTTTAATTATAAAACATATAAAGTCTTTAACCCACTTCACATAAAACATATACGACTTCACTTCTTAATTAAAAATGAGAACGACATTTAACCCAAAATTATTTTAATGAGGCTGCATGCCAAAATAACTCCCACACTCTTCCTTTTATTCGTCGATTTAGACACACTTGTTCGATGCAGTGGTTCTCGAACAGATTGACACACCTATTCGATGCTGCGGTCTTCTATGTTAGATGCTCCACAACTCTGTTGTTGCTTATATATCTCATACAACATCGTTCCTCCACTGAGTTACAACAGTGTTCCTCCACTGAGTTTTCAACACAGGTGCTCCGCTCAACCAGTTCACACGATTTCTGGCACAGTGCAGCAGCTTTGCACACACAGAGGAATTGCATGCATAGATTCACTCTGCTTCCAAGATCATGGAGTTGCAAGATCACGGACTTGCAAATGAATTGCAGTGACAGAGAGAAGTAACCTGAATCTAATACCAGTTGTTGGGTATAGAGCAGCACCGCAGAATGGAAAACAAATAGAGACAGAAAAAATTATGATAAACACATATAGACTGGAGAATAAAACAACATATTTCTATTACAGCAAGAAGTCTTGCCTTGCTTGGCTTGACATGCTCAGGCAGAGGTAGGAAATACAAATTTATAGTGTAGAAGAGGGCTAATTCTGCAGGTGAAAAAACAGATGATTATAATCACAGTGGCTGGGCGGTGTGTTGGGTTCGACACCGTTGTTTGTCAGAGAGTCAGCGAGATCCGTAATGGCGTTGGTCAGTTGAGACTGCATGGGCGGCCAGATTAACTTTGGCACCATTGTTAAATGCAGCTTCACATTTAACAATATAAAATATATTCATAATATTAAAATATAAAAAATATACCATATAAATAAATAAAATATGATGAGTAATTTATTTATTTATTTATTTAAGATTGGAAGAGCATCCACCGAAGTCATCCGATAAACTTGAACCCACTTCCAACCCAATTTAAAAAAGATTTTGATGTGATGGTTACAATAAATTATCTGAATTTTAAAGTATCTTTATAGATAATCTTATCTTATAGATAAGAAAATGCTTTTAATATTAAAATTAAAAAAATATATATATCTTATTTTTAAATAAGTAAAATAGAATGATTAAAATATATATTTAAAAATAGAATGATTAAAATATATATTTGTATTTATAATTGGAAAAACTTCAACCCGAAACTCATCGGATAAACTTGAACCCACATCCAACCCCAATTTGAAAAAGTTTCCGTCAACCACATACAGTTTCTCAAGTACTTATAACGTTGAGGAAGCCAACTGAGACGGATAAGTTATGGCCAGGGATGAAATTTGATGGCGAGCCTTATTTCAGCTGCTATCCGCCCATTAATGTGCCCCAGGGGTGGAATGGCCGCCGTCAGATTAAAACCGTAGATCATCGTGCGGTGGCCATTCCACCCCTGGGCGCATTAATGGGCGGGTAGCCGCTGAAATAAGGCTCGCCAAATTTGATGGGGTCAATTGCTTGTAACATGATGATTTGCTGGTCAAAGATAGTTAAATTTTTTTGAAAATTGTTTACTTTTAAAAAGAAATAATTGAGTTGTTGAATGATTTTGGAAATCTGTGCATTTTGTTTGAAAAATTTAGCCTGGAGGTGAACACTTCACAAAATACACATTACAGCTTCTAAATGGTTTGACTATGCAAGACAACTTTATGAGCAGGATCCCAAGGTTGACCCTCCTCCCTTGGTCAACATAGACACAAAACTCTTCACGGTGCAAGAGGTAGAGATGGGTATCAAGAAGTTGGGCGCTGGAAAAGCAAAAGACTTAGATGAACTCCAAGCAGAGTATCTAAAGTGGGGCTTAAAATTTCTTTCACCTCACATCACAGAAATTTTCAACAACATCTTACAGCAGGGGTTCCCCACAGATTGGACAACTAGTATGGCAATACCTCTTTTCAAGAGTGGTGATGTCAATAATCCTTCCAATTATAGAACCATAATGATAAACCCATTGTTTGCAAAGTTATTTGGAAGCATGTTGGAAAAGAAAATTAGCAAGTGGGCAGAAGAAAGAAATAAACGTGCTAAAGGGCAAGCAGGTTTTAGACCTAAACATTCCACAGTTGATCATTGTATAACTTTAAGGCACATCATTGAAAAAGGTTTGGAAAATAAGGAAGAAGTTTTTTGTTGCTTTGTTGATTTCAGAAAAGCCTTTGACACGGTTCCTAGGGATAAGCTTTGGGGCAGAATGGAGGAACTCGGGGTCCCCAAGCATTTGAGAGCCGTTGTGCATAGGTTGTATGAAGAGGTGAAAGTCAAAATCAGAACTTCAGCTGGCATTTCTGAAAGTTTTAGAAGCGATATCGGGGTCAAGCAAGGTTGCCCATTGTCTCCTACCCTTTTTGGGTTATATATTGACAAGCTTGAAGAGTGGCTAAATTCGCAAGGGGATGACGGTATCCATTTGGGCAAGTTCGTTATCAGGCTTCTTTTGTACGCAGATGACCTTATATTGATTGCTAATTCGGCTCTTGGTTTGCAAGAGCATTTACATTCCCTTGAGCATTTTTGTAAAATGGTTGGGATGCAAGTCAATATTAGCAAAACGAAAGTAGTGGTTTTCTCTAACAAAAGAAAGCATAACCAACATAAGTTCTATTTTGGAGGCAGCATTTTGGAAGAAGTTGCGGATTACAAATACCTCGGAATTGACTTCAACAGAAATTTAAGTTGGGATGGTTGTAGAAAGAAAAGAACTTTAGGGGGTTGGAAAGCATTTTATGCTCTTCAAAACAGGTGTAGAGAGGCAGAGCTATGGGACTGGAAAACCACCCTAACTCTTTTTTGGCTTCTAGTGATTCCGGTGATTCTTTACGGTTGTGAACTATGGGCCAGCAGCACAACCAAGATGCAGTGGAAACAAATTGAGAAAATTCAGAAACGTTTGATTACAAACAAATTCAAAATTAAAAGTGCGGTTCCTTATGCTATCTTGTTAAGTGAAACAGGGGCTGCTCCTATTGAAGCAATTGCTATGGTGCGAGTCATAAGGTATCTGAAAAAAATTGAGCAAATGGAAGAGGATAGATGGCCTAAGGTTGTGTTTAGTGACAGATTGTGTAAAAGACAGAAGAATTGGATGCGGCAAAATAACAAATGGTTTAGTAAATGGGGTATTTGCTTGAGCATGTGTCCTACAAACAGTAAAGAGATAAAAACTTTTGTTATGGATAAATTCCATAAACATACTTGGAAGAAAGAGCTAGAGAGAAAGAAGAAGTACTACATAGAAGAGTTTAACCCCACACATAACCATCAACAAAAGGCATACATAGGGGTTGATATTTCTTGGAGATCTAAAATTCTTATTGCTCAATTAAGGACTAATTCTCATCAACTCCGTTGTGAAACAGGGCGCTGGAAAAGGCCAAAAGAAATGTGGGAAGAAAGAGTATGTATTTTTTGCTCCTCTGGAAAAGTGGAAACAGAAAAACATTTCATTCTAGAATGTGAGGCCTTCAAGGACACCAGAGAAAACTATGCAGGTATTCTGGCAGCTAATTCTTGGGATAATCTATTCAGCGAAGAGTTTGTCGATAAGCTGGGAGTGCTCAT
>JAXQQM020060960.1:0-46679 GCA_034641835.2 Pinus albicaulis | reverse complement strand
AACTGAAGATACATGAACAAAACTATAGTGCCTATGATTTGGAGTTAGCTGTTTTTATTCATGCTTTGAAATTGTGGTGACACCACCTCCTTGGAAAGAAATTTACGTTGATGACTGATCACATTAGTCTTAAATATTTCTTTTCCAAAACTGATTTGAATGCTAGACAAGCCAGATGGTTGTCTTTCCTAAGTGAATTTGATATGGACATAAAACATATCAGGGGGAAAGAAAATAAAATTTCTGATGCATTAAGCAGAAATGCTTGTCAGAATATAAATAGAATTGGAAATAGTGCCTAGATCGATGTAGAAGATTTGGTGGAAAAGGCAGCAAACCAAGATCCAAATTATGAAACACTACTCGTGAAACTACTAAAGAAGGAGAAGACTGATTTCACTCAAAACCAAAAAGGGTTGATCTGTTATAAGAACAGATTATATATTCCAAATGTGGAGTCCTTGAAAAAAGAGATTCTATATGAATATCACAAACAACCATATGCAGGACATCCAGGATATCAGAAAATGTTAACAGCTTTGAAAAAGAAGTTGTTTTGGCCAGGAATGAAGAGAGATGTAGCAGAATATTTAACTAGATGCATGGAATGTCAACTAGTCAAAGTTGAGCATCAGCATCCTGCTGGTATTTTAAACCCTTTGCCGATTGCAGAATGGAAATGGGACACAGTTTCCATGGATTTCATAACAGGATTACCCAAAACCAAATACCAACATGATTCAGTGATGGTAGTAGTAGACACTTTAACAAAAGTTGCACATTTTATACCAGTGAAATCTACCTTTGGGACAGCTCAAGTAGCGAATGTGTTCCTGAAGGAGGTAGTAAGGCTCCATGGGGTTCCAAAGGTGATTGTTTCTGACCGAGATGCTAAGTTTACAGCAGCCTTTTGGAAAGGGCTATTTGGAGGGATGGGTACTAAGTTGAATTTTAGTACTGCTTACCACCCTCAGACAGATGGTCAAACGGAGAGAACAAATCAAATTCTGGAGGACATGCTGAGAATGTATGTGATGGATAGACCATCAAAGTGGGAAGATTACTTGCATTTAGCTGAATTTTCCTATAATAACAGCTACCAATCCTCCACAAAAATGAGTCCGTTTGAGGCACTCTATGGGAGAAAATGTCGTACTCCCTTGAGCTGGAGCCAGCCAGAGGATAAATTGATGTTGGGGCCAGATGCTTTACAAGAAATGGAAAGAAATGTCAAACAGATACAAAGAAATATCAAGACAGCACAAGATCGCCAGAAAAATTATGCTGATAAGAAGAGAGTACACCTAGAATTTAAAGTGGGAGAGCATGTGTACTTACGTATTAAACCCAAAAAGAGCACACTTTATGCTGGAAGTTGTGAAAAACTGGCTTCTAGATATTGTGGTGCTTTTGAAGTATTAGAAAGGGTGGGACCAGTGGCTTACAAGATGGCCTTACCACCCCATGTTAGAGTTCATGATGTGTTTCATGTTTCGTTATTAAAAATATATGTGCATGATGCTTCTCACATAGTTGATTGGAATGTTGTACAGGTGGAACCAGAAGGGGAGTTTCTGCCAGAACCGCTTCAAATATTGGAGCGGGAAGAAATTGAATTGAGGAACCGAACGGTAGCAAGAGTAAAGGTGCAGTGGAAGCACTTTACTGCTGAAGAAGCTACCTGGGAAAGAGAAGTTGAAATGATGGAAAGATATCCATTTTTGTTTGAAAAATGAACTCTAGTAGTTAAATAACAACACCGAGGATGGTGTTTGCTTTCAGAGGGGGAATATGTAACACCCCTAGTTTATGTGTTTGAAATTTAAAACTAGACATTTGAACTTTAATCCTAAGGGGAGTGGACCCCAAAGGACAAGTATTTTATGAATGTAATTAAATATTTAATTTGAGGAAATGAATAAAATGATTTTGTGCAGATTGACCAAAATGAGATTTATGATATCACTTGCTAAATCCATGAGGATGGATAAGGCAAATATTTCCCCACAATATTTCAAAAATCCTTGAAAGAAATTATTTCTAATTTATATTTTTGAGGAAAAATATAAATTCCCCAATGATGAGGAAAGTAGTTGGGAAGAGGTAAAAAGATGGAAAATCTAGGAAAAGCATAAAACAACTTTAAAGAATCACTAAAATGGGAAGCCTAGGCAAACAGGAAGAAAAGCATCCTGAGATTCTGGACGCAGAATTAGAAACATGCTTTGGGGAACAATAGCTTAAATAAGCTGCTCCTAAACAGATTAGATGTTGATCTGTTTTAGGAGATGATCTCAACTCGGGGGTGAGTTCTGGGAGACACAAGGACTCTAAGGTTGGGAAGATGGTCAATTGCAAGATTGGTATGTCTCTAAATTTGTTGGTGTTTTTACTTCCTCTGGTATGAATTGGCTACATATAATAGTTGATTTGTATGTTAGATTTATTAGTGCTACATTTAACAGAATTAATCATAAGGCATTCACCTTTATAATTCTGTATAGTTGTAGACAAGAAATCTGTAGGGTAGAATCCAACAGAAACTCTAAACCGAGGTCGGTTTAAATCTGAGGATACATATTCCTCCACAGATAATTTAACTTTAAACTGCTCCTGATCTAATAGTATAATTTATGCACATGACTAGGATAGAGCAATATGGGAGTTCCTGTACCATAATTGAAAATAGCAATAGATGAACTGAAATCTAAACTGTGCATTAAATGAGAGAAAAAAATAATATACAAACTGACTTCCAAGGTCAGCACATCATTCATACATAAACAGAAGTAGAATAGCAAGTTATTTCTGCATATAAGAAATTAATTCCACAACAGAAGGAAGCAATTATCAGTTAGCATGAGATTTCCCATTTATACTTATTTCAATAAACCTTTCTTACTGTAGAGGATAAAATTAATATGGGAAAGAAAGTTAAATAAATAATCAACAGGCAGATTTCACAACAGCAGGGCATATTTAGCTGTAAGTATTCTATTCTATCATGTGAGCTAAATGCAAGAGTGTATAGTGGAATACTAGAAATGCAAAAGTCTTCTAGACATATATATATATATTAACACCTCACCTGTAGGTATTCACGAAGCATGACGAGAGATGATGCTAAAAAGGTAGACAAATAACATTTGCAAATTAACTATAAAATACTTAATTAAGTACTGAACCAATGTAAAGAGCAGAGCTGGTAATGCTTTGTTCTATTCCAAGAATACTGAAGAGACTTAGTTAACTAATATTATCAAAACTACAAACCAGGGTAGTATGATAAACATATACAAATGCCTTTGACGACTAACATTCTGAGAGTAAGAGTGGTCGAGGTAGAATCATCAATCTAACGATATAATAAAATGTGGATTTATAAAACTACATGTAACTAAACTTACACTGTGGAAAAGCACAGTTAAACTATTCATTCAGATAATTACCATGTTCATGAGTATAGTTTAACAAATGTATTGCCTGAAAGCATTAATATAATAAAATACAACAAAAGTGGGGTATACGTAGTTGCAGAACAATGCCATAAGTACTTATTAAGCTGGACCCAAGCTAAAAAGAGCAAAGTGCGATTTCTGTTGAAGACACATAATAATACTCGATATTATGCAAATCAAGAAACGACAGAGATATATATATAAATGAAAATCCAAACATTACAAGTCCACTGTGGCATGGGGACCGTATCATAATGTTCCAGGAATTGATATAAGGGAACATTCAGTGTCGGAACTCAAAAATTACAATATTCACACTTATACAACTGTATCAATAAAAATTTTAAGCTGTTGAAAACATTTCTAGAACAAATGCAAGGAGAACTAGCTCCTTCGAACCAGCGTTCGGTGAATACCGACCTATAAATGACAAGAGGAGTCAATGTTAATTCTGAAGGAAGCCACGTCTCTCGTGGTTCAAGAGAAAGTGAGGTGATGGTCGTAAATACCTGTAAGAGACAAACCACAACATGAATACGATACAGAACGTGACGAGGAAGAGGAACGCTATCAAAAGTGATAAATGAGGAATGAACAGTTACCTGGTGCGCTAGAACCTCCAAGCTTTCAACTAACCTGTCATATACATAGGGCCATGACATAAATAAACCCGAGTTGGATGGTGGGCGTTCAACTAGAATAAAGGAGCTAGCACTCTTGTGAACAAAAAATAGAAATTGTTCCTTACACAGGTCGAGGAAAGGAGTGAATAGAAGGTAGAGAGGGGTAAAATCCCTCTATCGTCATGCGAATGACCTCGGAGCAACCTTAGATGGGCATAAGGTAAAGGGTAAATCTCCCTCCAAACCCATAAGTGCATTCGTTCAGTCTCGTTCCTGAGAATACGTGTAAGGAAATACAGTAAATATGAAATTAAACCAAGAAAATCGAATCAGTCGAAATGGAGAAAACAAATTCTCTGAAAGAGAAAATTTAACAAATTGTCAGACATGAATTAACTGGGACAAACGATGGTAAACTATCCATCGAAATACAAAACTTCAGTCCCTACTCGAGTCAATGACCGTAACTCTGAACAAGACAGGGAAAACCCATATTGAGTGGTAAGAACAGAGCGTGAATTTCAAAACATCTAGAATTATCATACCTGTGTTGTCAAATGAAATGAGGGACTACGCCGAAGTCTGGACTGAATCACGCTCAATTCTCGAGAGCGTCGAAGTTCACTAGCGAGGGACAAATCAAACAAGTAGTAAGGGAAAAGAACCGCCCAGCAAATTAACAATGCAAATTTATATCCATGCTCCCGGAATAGATCAATGAAACCCTAACGCGTCGGTGAATCCTCGTCGTCCACATGGCAAGATCCCAAGGGTGAAGCCACGGATCGAAGGACTGGATGTGTTATGTACACCATACGTTCAACATTCAATGTGACAAGTAATACAATAAATGTCACAGCGTCCTGGCCATGCCATAGAGATTGCCTTGGCACCAGGGTAGGTTGGCGTGGTGAGTTCCAGAGTTACATGGAGCAAACTCACATGACCGTGAATGGAATGAGACCCATTCCAAACCATACGACGAGACTGAAAATCATATATAGGCTTACGTGGAAAACTAGCTTCACATCTCAATTCCGTTGAGTCAAATTACCAATTCGTATTACGTGGAGGCCAAAATAAATGATTCCAATCTTGATATAAATGTTGACGAGAAGTCAATAAATGGCCATGAGTGCCATGTACGCATAGATAGCAACGTGGGTAAATTAAATCCAACTAAGGTTCATACTTTATAAACGAGTGGTGAACAGGTGTAATCGAAATTGTCCCACATGGGTCTATCGAAATATAACGATATGGTTAACATGTGAAATTGAATCGATCCTTCATCTATCTATCAAACTATAACAATATATTGAATGATCAAAGGTTCATTACTATACAAACGAAGGTGAGATATAAAAGTGGGATTGGGATAAACAAATCCATTATGTTTGTATTTTAAATATAATTATGTTTGGTAGTACTAATATTGTTATATCCAATTGGGTTGGATATAGTTGAGATATGGAAATAAATCAAAATTGGGCAAACAATTATGATTTGAATAAACCAACATAATTATATTATAGTATCTTGCTAGAATTATAATTGAAAAGATGAATGTGATTGGAGTGTATGGAAATATGAGAAGGTAAGGAAAAAGTGACGAGAAATGATGTAAGAGAAAGTACAATTCTAAGGTTTAACAAAATGAAACCAATATTTATTTATCCTTGTGATTTCCAATTTTTATCAGCTTATTTCTATAAGATGATCCTTTTATTTCTCATTCCATTGTCACTATCTTCTTGGCCGATCATTCTCTTTCAGTTGGTGTTTTATCCTTTCTTGAGAAATCACTGCAATGAGTGGTATTATTAACCATCCTCTTGACCTTTACATGTTTTAAGAAATTCCATCATGACCCAAACCAGTTGCTACCATTTATGTCACTCATTCCTCCAGGGGGAGTTCTATTTTAAGCCATTTTTAGACTCCCTAAACATGAAAATATCGGTGACAACATGACTATTTGAACTCGAAAAAATAAATGAGTAGTCGCCTTTTCAATATAAGTTTAGCCCTTTTCTGGATGAAATTAGAATATTTATGAAAAATGTATATGTTGACTAATTATGGTCAATATAGTTCTCTCCTCCATTATTTTACCCATTTTTTAGGCTTCAAAGACTAAATTTACGAAAAATCACATTTTGGATTTTACTTATATTTTTCTTCTAATTCCCTAAAACAAAAAAACAACGAGTTTTAATTTATTCCGGCTCGTTAAAATTTACAACGAAAGAACTGAATAAGTTTTCTGTTAGTTTCTTTTCAAACTCTTTAAACATGAAAACAACATCAATTTATCCCTTCACTAGACTAATGTGGGACTCATAAATAATGGTGAGACCGAACCACTCCTTCCTTCGGTTCATTAAAAATACTGTGATGGAGTCATTCAAAGGATGAACATACATGAAACACATATGTTATCCTCCTCGAGCTTATGTAAAAATAAATAGGTACTTGCTATTAATGATGGAGGGAAATCGGAAAGAAACATTTTTTCTGCATTGTAAGAAAACAATATCTAACTCTTGAACATGACACTCTTCCACTTTAGTGTTTAGGTTTGGAAATACATTTGCCTCTGAATTGGTCATACCTCATTGAAAGTATTCAAACTGGATTATATTCCTATTTTTAAGTCAAATGTTGCTAATTTGAAATATCGTGTCGTCGATATGGTCAAGAGAGTTCCAACCTCAGTCAAAATTACCTTCCAAATCATAACCTTCAATCGCGTCAGTCATCCCTGAGTCAGTCATGAATCTCTCTATTTTGTTCTTCAAAACTAAATACCCATTTCATGTCATTTGTGGGGATAAATCAAGGCCCTCCTTTGATGGGTCACTTCATGTCGACGTCAACTCATTATCCATAAATTTGACATAGAAACCCCCTTTTAGTACCTTGGAGTCGTCATGCCTCAATGGAAATTTTCTCACTTTCGATGACAGGTTCTCATAATTGGCCTTCGTTCGAATGATTTTATGAGTGTTTGACTTCAAAACATTTAATATTACTTCATAGATTGTACTGGAGTACCTTGAGATCCATTATCATTAGTGGTGGTTTCTCTCGCACATGTTAACAGTTTACATCATTGACTGGTAATCAGGTGGTTTCTAGCATGTTTGAATTCAAGAAATTGACTCACATGGTTAGATTTTTACATCAAGACATGAAGATCAATACCACATATCTAGTTTATTCCATCCATGTAGAATGGAGTTATTAAATATTCATTATTTTGAACATAGATCCATTGATAGTTGTGTCCATACTGTGTGTTTTGTTGACATGGATACTCAGATGTATTTCTGTACTGATTCTTTGAGATACTTGGGATATATGAAACCATGGATTACCATATCATGCTTTCATATAATTATTATACTTGGATAAACTTGGATTTGTAAACTTATGTTGGTGATTTGGGGTCTAAAGAGCTTGTTATCAAGGAAAGGAATGAATACCATTGGAAGAGTATTGTGACATCAAGGAAACGAAGGTGTAAGCCAGGGAAAATTTTAGGGGCTAATATTCGTAGGTGGGCTATTATTCCATACTTTTTCCAAAAAAATATTCGCCAATTTCCATATTTCTAAAAATGAATTTGCCCAAATTTTATAGTATACAATTATTTTACCTTAAAAATCGCCAATATTATATATTGTCTAATATAAATTAATTAAAAATCTAAACACTTTTACAAAATTATCATCCCCCATTCTAAAATTTTAATATTAGGGCCCAGTAAAATTCTCCAAGATTTCTAAACTTTAAAATAAACTTCTATCCTTAACATTTTCCCTGGTATAAGCTTGTTCTCCTTTGAATTTAATACAAAGTAGTTGTTCTTTCCTAATTGTGTCTATTTTGATGTTATTTGTGAGATTCCTTCATCACTCGCATTGTTTATAACTGATTATTGATTCAATTATATGTTGTATGCTAAATTAAGGATTTCATTTATCTTTGATTTTATATGCGAGATGATTTAATCCATTTGAATTCTATTTTCGATGTAGATATGTTTTGTAGTATCATGGAGAAGTTGTGGAAATCATTGGAAAAACATCTAAGGCATCTAGGAAAAGTTGTTTGTGGAAATCATTGAAAGGACTTATACACGCACATCATTAATAGTTAAGTGATTCTTCGCGTACTACATGTTTCATGTTTTAGTTATAGGCTAAGGAAAGGTAGCAATTATTTTGATGTTTTTTACTAGGTTTTTTTGGGAAATCTAAGGAGATCCTTCTTGTCTTCAAGAAGTGATTTGTCTTCCTAACATATTATCCTACGTTATTGTCCTCTTAGTGAATAGTTACCAGCTCATTATTCTAGGGTACACTCCCAATGTGCATATGATTCCATTTGGAAATGGTAATGACCAAATTAAATCCATCCTCGACCTTTCCCTATCTGCTACACTATCCCTCGGGCGATTCGGTCACCCCCCTTCCATGCAGTCACTCACCTTCCAAGTTCCTTGACATCCCCTTTCCCAGGAAATCCATCCCTTGGCAAGGATTCCTCGCATCAGAAGGTCAAACAGCCAGGGCATATCCCTGCCTCAAATCCATCATACTGATCATAGCATGCTCATGGAAATCAATGGACACTATTGGGTACTAGTATCCCAAAATGGTCATGCTCCTGAAGTGCTTTACCAGCATACTGATGCATGTTTTAATTCCTTTTGTTGTTGTTTGTAATGCTTGGAGACAGTTCCAACCACCCAACTGATCATTTTCATGCTTTCCTGTACCAAGCACATAATTTCCATTAGATTCAAAATAAATTGAAATAAATTCACATCGTACCTCATGAGTGGCTCATCAATAAGGTACATTTTTAAATATTTTCACTTCATGTTACAACAACTCAAACTAGTTGTTTGATCAAATCATCATGTATAAACACATCACATCCTATTAGCTCAAAACGCAACAATCATAAATCGAAATCATAGATCACATATAACCATCATAAACCATAGTCATAGATCAAATGCATAATTAAAATTGAAATAAATACTGATACTTATCCTTTAATCAATCCTTAACTTTTACCTTTATCCTTTCCATACACACAGTGGATCAGTTGCCACACCCAGCAAACAACTAGTTCATTCTCTTAAACCACGTATACATACACATAATGTAAATCACACACACACAACCAAACAAAAAATACATCACAACACATACACCTGCATCCAGTATATGACACAACACATACACCTAAACCTGGTGTACAACACAACACAATACACATCTCACAATACCACGACTACACAATGCACATACACAAGCCAACATGTACAAAATGCACACAATACCACATATTCACACATTTACAACATCTACACGATACCACATGTACACAGTACCACTTGTACACAACACCATCTGCACAACATGTACACAACACCACATGTATACAAACCAACATGTACAACATGCACACAATACCACATATGCACAACAAATGTACGACATGCATATGATACAACATGTACAATAGTACCACATGTACACAATATCACTTATACACTACACCATCTGCACAACATGTACACAACACCACCTGCACAAAATGTACACAACACCACATGTATGCAACACCACCAACACACGTGTACACAAAACCACATGCACGAAATGTCCATAGCACCACATGTACACAACACCACATGCACACAACACTTCATGTACAAAATTTACATGACACCATATGCACACAACACCACATATAGAATCATACACAACGAAAAACACATGTACATAGCACCATATGTACAACATGCACACCACACCATATCTACACAACACCACATGTGAAACATGTACAAGGAACTATATGTACATAGCACTGCATATCCAACATGTACACAACATTGCATATCCAGCATGCACACAAAACCATCTATACACAAAACTCCATAAACAACATGTACACAACACCATCTATACATATCATTGCATAAACAACATATAGACAACACCATCAACATACAACACCACATGCACACAAAATCATAGGTGCAACATGTACAACATATACACCATAGTATTACTGCACATCCATAGACCACACACTGACTCTGCTAAGAAAAATTTCTTTTAGTGTCTTTCCACTATTCATGAATGTTCTAGGATGTCGTTGATCACACTGCTTCCATTCCGTTGATGTATCCCTCAGAATTGCCTGTCCATAACTTAAATGTAGGCATAATACAAGCATATAATATCAATTCATATCCACATGATTATGACCTCATATATCTATCGAGTCTACTCTTCCACTGGATTCATCATAAACCAAGAACCTCTTCATGACATTCACCTATGTAAGCAATCATTCCTCCACAAAAATGATTCCTAATGACCCTGTAAGACACGGACATATATACATATAGACATCAACATAAAACAATCATGATTCTTGATGACCTGCTCAGAAAACTGATTGCATACATACATGTATACATATATATATACATCAACGCAACCACGATCACAACATAATTACTAGATATCATAAGTTCAAGGTTAAGAGAACTCCCTTTATCCATACACAACATGCACAATGCTAAGAACAATAGTTCCTAATGTAGCCAAGGCATCTGATACCTCAAATGCATTTACCTTACCTTTCTTGGTTAACTTTCTCATGACTATTCTACCATTTTCCATGTATCCCAATGAACCCAATCAGTCCAATTGGATATCATATCCTTGCCTTTAGCTTCCCTTCATTCATGCACCAAATTCATCTAGGTATTACATTACTTATTAGGTTTCATTGATCTTTCCCCGAGATCCATTAACTTTCCTCTTTCCCAAACTAATTCCCAGGACGGTCAAAAGATAAAACGAAAGAACAAGAAACAAATAAGAAGGAAACCTTGAAAACCAATAACAATATGACACCATAACAAAGTGTCATGGACATGCACCAGACATAAACAAAAATTCAAATCAAGTGTAAATAATTCACAAGGCACCAAAATCACAAGACTAGAAACAAACACCATGACTCAATCCCTATGGTTCACGAGGAAAGATCAACCCAAGACTTATTAAAAATTTCATGGAAATCTCTTTTTCGATGTAATCCTCTGCATCATACTACCATAACCACACAATTGTTAGTGTATAAATAAATATAACAATATACTAGCTATATTGCCTTTCTATTCCAAGCACACTACCTTGTAATTGAACACATGCATATATCATCTCTCAAGGGGCTCCAATTCCTTGGAAAATCTAGCCATAACTAGAAACTAGCTATTATACATTTCAATTACATGTTCATGAATATACTATATATCCACATAATTTCATACAAAATCAAGTTTAAGAAGAGCTCCTATATGCAAAACACTCATTTACTTGAAATTGCAGTTTCCAAACATAGCCAAAGGAATTTTCATCCAATTCCTTTCTTTTACATTTTACCTTGCCTAAATTGTGTTTTATTATGTACTATCACATCAATGAAATGTTATTTATATAAACAAACCAACTATTACCTTGTCATGCTAATACTAAGCATGTTACCCTACAATTTTTCACGCATGTCAACCACATGTTCAAAGGATCAAAATATCATGCCTATTTGAAATCAACATGTACCAAGATAAACAAACATTTCATAATAAACAATCAAGTCACATTAATTGGACATAATGATACAAATATCACCCACTTTCACGCAAGTTCATATCAGCTGTCTCAACACATATTGTGTTAGTACAACCATCTTGAAACACGATCAATCCTTCATGCAATATTACAAATATATACTCATATCATACAATTAATCAAACATTAAAGCAAAAAATAGATTACATAATATATATCAAACACTAAAACACCAAATAGACGACATAATCAAACATTCAAAGAACAAATAGAAGACATAAGCAAACTCATACCTTAATGCATCTTAGGGGAGGATATCTTGTCTACATAATCAATCTATATTAGAATGATATAACTTCACAAATATCAAGTCAAACATAAATAAGGTCATTATCTCCATAACAATATCTAGCTAACATGTTCACATCATAAACTCATAAGTTACTATAATTCATGCATAACAATCACATATGCATATTCAGTCTAGATTAGTACAACACAATATCAGAAATAGGTCAACTCATACCTAGATTTCATAACCCTAACCGTATGCATATGCCAATCCAAATTACCAAGTTACATATGAAATCAATATATGAAATGCAATGAGCATAATCATCATGTGTATAACTGCAATGTATATAATAATAAGTCGCTACCACTCATGATTATCTGACACATGTGCATAAGACCGCATTGATCAACTAACATCTATCATGTATGTAACCATGTAACTATGATAGAATGAAAGACTTATACATAACCATAATTCATATAACAAGAATTAATCAAAATACCTAGACACCCACAATACAACCTCTCCTTCATGATCTGTGTCTCTTGCTTCATCTCAGCCAACGTATTGCCATCATAACTGTTAGTATGAATCTTTTGTCAGAAAATACCACTTTATCTACACATAAAAAATAGCCCTAACATCAATTATGGCTGCCAATATCTTTAAGTCTACAATTAGTTGATCCAAATAATGCTGCACAAATCCAGATCTAAGCATAAAAGACATTAAGTAGTAAAAATAAAACGTGGCTCCATGCATCCAATAGACAAGACAAGAAAAATGTATTTGAAAGAATTTTTTATATTGAAGGGGGCACCTGAGAGGAAAACAAGAAAGGTGTTTCCAATTCTCCTCAATCGGATGGATTCTTGAAAGTCCTTAGCATTTCAGATCTAAAATTTCTCTCTCTTGTTGGTGTAGAAAACCCAAACAAACATACAACTCAAAGGGAGCTCACAAGGCAAAAATGGAGAATGTGACCAAGAGTATAGATCTAGAGTGATCTAATGCAATCAAAGGTGACTAATGAATGGGGAAAACCCTTCTATTTATAACAAAATATTAGGGCGGTCTAGAACTTGGTACATGAATAAAATATTATTAATCAAATTCTAGAACCACCCTTTAGGAATATTTTATTATAGTTGTTGGAGGGAAAAGGATTTTTGACTTGGGTCAATTCCTTTATTTATAAATAATAAATAATAAATGATTTATTTATTATTTTAAGGAAATGGTGGAAATATAATTAAATAAATAATGATTTATTTAATTATTTATAAATGATTTAGTCAAATTTCACTAGGAATATTATTTAAATAAGGATTTAGATAACTTATTCCTAGGAAATAATCAAATAAATAAGGATTTATTTAATTGATTTCCTTTTTTTGGGTTAAATATGACTAGGAAATATAAAACAATATAGATTTGTTTATTATTACCTTTTGGGGTTTCCAGTTTAGACCATAAACAGCTTAGTAAAGGTGTTTTACTAAGTTATTTCACATAGTGAAAGAAATTTTACTTAGGGTAAAATTGGTCTTACATGGTGTACTTCGGTTCATCTAATAATAATAGGTTAGATGACCAAAAAATGGTGTAACAGATTGCCGCCCAACGTACGAGTGTTAGGAGAAAATTGTATGACCGAAGTGCATTGTAAGAACTCAATCACTAGACATCAAGAGGGAAGTTAGAGAGAGAAATGTAAGGTAGTCTAATGTGCTAAAGGACTAGACCCTGAGGAGATGAGACTTACAGGTGCAACAAGTCTCTAGTTTATGAAGTGGTACCTGTGCTAAAGGCGGTGGGGGAGGCATACCTATGCCCGTTGAGACAGAGTACAAAAGAATAGTATGTCTAGTAAACAAGGAACCGAACTATAAAGTACATGCTGGCATAAATACGAGCCAGAAAAATAGAATGATGAATCCAACATACATGTTGTGCATAGAATAACAGTCAGGACTTATACAATAATATTTTAGTACATGGGATACAAATACAACCCAAATGCCCCTTATACACGGGGAAGGGCTCGCAACATCTGATTGATACATGCAAATCGAGAAGGCGTTGTAAGAGGCTGAGGCTGACATCATCAAATGGAAGGAGCTGTATAAAAGGCTGAAATTAATAAGTCATCCGGGCATGTGGGGGGCTACCTAGAGGGCCACCCCCTCATGAGGGTTGAGACATCTTCACACACACCCGGGAATCACCAATAGTTGCTGTTGCATCACTGGACCATCAAGTATACGGATCACGATCATGCTGAAATGAGCTCGAACCAAGGTACACCGCCCTCTAGACCTAGCTTCTAAGTAAATGAGCTGATGTCGACAGAAGGAGGTCCACCATAGGTGAGGAAATAAGGGATCCCCAACTAAGGCACGAGAGAAAATAGTAGAGCAACTAACAGACGGACACTAATGATGATGATGAAATGGGGGAAGATCCAAAGGGGACCATAAAAACATAAGTACAAAATGGTATCTCATGACGGAGATCAACACGAACAAGAATGAGTATGGAAGCAAAGCGGTGCCCCAAGGAAAAGTGTTGTAAGTGAGAAAATCTGATTTTAGGAAAGGTGAAGTAAGACTTCGTGGACAACATGTGTCCTGGTGAAGTAGCGAATTATGAAAACAAACAGATGTTGGCTATCTAAAAGAAGATAAAACATGCATTTCAAACAGGAAATGCTAAGGGTAATATCTCTTAAGATAGAGTGAATTACAAGGATTAGGAAGGGGGTGGCCTTCAAATTCCTCTAAAAGATATGCCCCCTTACCAAGATCTTTACTAATGATGTAAGGACCTAGCCATAATGAGTCAAACTTCCCATGACCGAGGGTATCGTGGGCCTAGTCATATAATAGAACAAGGTCACCTTCATGAAAGGTACGAGGGTGTAGTTTTCGGTCATACTGAGCTTTGGTGAGCTTTTTGGCCACTTCAAGAGTTTGCAATGCAACACGATGGTCTTCAGAGGCATGCTCAAGCATGATATGTCGTTGTTCTAGAGGTTGGGTATCAGGGAGAAGTTCGACGGCCAAGTGAAGGGATGGAATTTCACACTCGATCGGTAAGACTGCCTCCTCGCTAAAGACAAGGTGGAAATGAGTGAAACCAGTGGAAGTTTTAACAGAAGTACGATAAGCCCACAAGGCAGGTAAGAGCATAAGATGCCAATTGGTTTTGTGCTTATTCACCGTTCGTTGAAGCATGCTCTTAAAAATTGTGTTGACCGCTTCAACTTGGAAATTACCTTGGGGGTAATAGGATGATGAATATTGGTGCTCAAAACCCAATAGTGAAGATAGTTCATGCCAAATCTCATCTTCAAAATGTCAGCCATGGTCAGAGACCAATTGTTTTGGAACCCCAAATCGAGCAATGTCGTGGTTAAAGAAAAAGAGGGTTGTGGTGGCTGCCGTGTTGTTGAATGTTGGCATAGCTTCGGCCCATTTTTTGAAATATTCAACCGTCGCGATGATATATTTGTGGTTACCAGCAGATGGAGGTCAACACTCCATAAAGTCAATGGCCCATTTATCGAAAAGACCGGTTGTGATGACGGGATGGAGGGGAGTGGGAGGAGCTCGTGCTTTAGGGGCGAAATACTGGTAATTGGAACAGTGTTTGACTGCTTCGATGCAATCGTTGAAGAGAGAAGGCCAAAAATACCCAGCACGTGTGATTTTTTGGGTGGTAGCGAGGCTGGAGAGGTGGCCACCACAAGCACCACTATGACAAGCGTTGAGGACTTGCTCAGCTTCAGCATGTGTGAGGCAACGATGAAGGACAATATCTACTCTGCGATGATAAAGGTCGTCACCAATCAGAAGGTAGCGAGGGGCTTGGTGTCGGATACATTGTCGAGCATCATGATCAAGATGAAGGGTGAAATTTTGGGTTCGCAAGTGACTAAGGATGTCACCGTACCAAGGATCGTCGGTGGTGATGGCGAATAAATTTTCATCGGGAAGAGCATCATTAATTGGAGGGTCTTGCGTTCCAGTAGGTAAATCAGACATGAGTTCAGCGAGGAATAAACCTTTCTTAATTTTTGGGGTGACAAATTCAAGGTCAAATTCTTGGAGGATAACGACCCAACGAGCGTAATTCCCACTGAGGATCCGTCGACTCAATAGGAAATCCATGGTGTTGGAATTAGTCACAACCTTGGTGGAATGCATGAGGATATAATGACGCAGTTTTTTGACTGAGAACACGACAGCTAGTGCTAATTTTTCTTCATGTGAGTAGGACACAGGCAGACGGGAAAGGTTCTTACTGACATAATAGATCACATGTTCGACACCACTATCATCCTCCTGGATAAGGACACCGACAACCGAATAGGTGGAAGCGGAGATGTATAGGATGAAGTCTCGGTCAAAGTCAGGAGGACGGATCAAGGGAGCAGATGTGAGAGCATGCTTGAGGGCATCAAAAGACTCTTGAGCATAGGTATCGTAGAAAAATGGGGTGTTAGATCGAAGGAGTCTAAGGAAGCCATATGCAGTAGTGGCATAGTGAAGCATGAATCGATGAAGAAAATTAGCTTTACCTTGGAGACTTTGAAGCTGGCGTAAGGTACAAGTAATATGAAGTTCAAGAATGGCTTGAACCTTCAAAGGGTTGAGATTTATCCCGTCTTTACACACTATGAAGCTGAGGAGATGACCAGCGGGAATGCAGAAGACACATTTCAATGGGTTAAGGCGAATATTATACTTCCGACATCGGAGGAAAATGGTACGCAGATCATGGAGGTGTTGCGCCCGATGTTTAGAATTCACAGTAAGGTCATCTAAATAGGCAAGGATAATATGAGCTAAGTCATGGAAACAATAAGACATGGCTCGTTGAGTGGCACCGGTGTTTTTAAGGCCAAATGGCATGCCTCGGTATGAAAAAGTGCCCCACGAACTAATGAACGCGGTTTTAAGCTGATCAACACGACGGATAATGATTTGGTTGTATTTGGAGAAGCCATCCATAAAGGATAGCACCTCATGCCCCACACACTCATCAATGATTTGGTCAATAAATGGTGTGGGGAAGTTGTCTTTGGGACAAGCTTTGTTCAAATAGCTAAATCAGTGCAGACATGAATGGTGCCTTGTTTTTTAAGGACGAGAACTGGGTTGGACACCCAAGTGGTGTATTCGATGTGATAAATGAAACCAGCCTGCCTGAGCTTATCTATTTCGGCTTTGATGGCTTCACGTCTAGAGGGATGAATGGGTCTCAAATTTTGACGGACTGGAGTGGCATCAGGCCATGTGTCGATATGGTGTTCGACAATGGCGGGATCGAGTCCGGGAATTTCTAAATAGGACCAGGGAAAGATATCGCGGAATTCTTTGAAGAGTTTAGTGTAGGCTTCAATTTCTTCTGGAGGGCATTGAGCGCCCATGGTGATATGTTCTTCGATTCCTGGTTTGACATAAATGTCTTTTTTGATGGTAGGAGAGATATTGGCCATATTACCTTCTTCAAAAGCGTCAGGTGCAGGGATGGGGTTTTTAAACCAATCGACCTTATCGGGAATGAAGTCTTTAGATTTGATAACATATTGTTCATGGGACTGATGTGGGAGGAAATATGCACGATGGTGCATATCTTCCCACAGAAAATCAGGTTCGATCATGGCTTCCATGATGTCTTCATCTAACTAGAAGATGGGAAGAGTGAATGGAATAGGCTGACCTGATGAGGTAGAAATATGAAACTCCTGATTGTGATGGGAAAGGCTCACATGCGCGATGTCATGTGGGGTGACAGAGTAAGCAGATGAGTGGTTAGGTGAAACATCGGGGGAAGGCACTAAGGGGTCGGTTGTCGGGAATCTCAGTGATGATGATAGGTAAGAAATGGTGGCTGAAGGTTCAGTCATTTCAATATCAGGATGGGAAATGTTAATGGGGGTAGACAAGTCATCTGGTGCTTGTGAAGATGGTCTATGGTCAAGTGTGGCTTTGAATTAGTGATAGGCGGCTAAAGAGGAATGATACTCGCCAAGGCGGGGGTAGAGGTGGGTATAATTTCCATGGAAATTGCACAAAGAACAACGGTGATTGGTGCACAAGCTTTTATGTTTCAGGATGGAATCTGGTATGGTGACATAGACCTCAGGGATATCGAATTCCAGAAACGTTTCATTGACCATGGTCTTGAGATGCTGTAATTCAGGACAGGTATGGGTGGTGTGACTGACAACATCACACAAAGCACACTAGATGGTATGCTTTGGAGGCCGAGGAGGGGCAGGGTTTGTCAGGGCAGCCTTGTCCTTTGATGCCCCCTTGCGGGCTTTTCCATTCTTACCCAAAGTGGTCGCAACAGGAGGTGGTTCCTATTGAGGTGACTGAGGTACTGTTGCAGCGGGAAAAGTCATGGGGATTTTTTGAACTAGGGTCAAAGCAAGATATGGTTTGGTTTGACCAGGTAGGGTAGTGGCTGGAGGGTCAAGGTACCAAATGGGTATACCCAATGTCAAGTTGGGGAGGGATAGGGTGGCCAAGATATGGAACGAATAAACTCTGGGAGGGGGAGCAAGGAAAGGTATCTTACCACCAGGGTAATGGCCAGGAGGAATAGTGCCAAGGGGGTTGTTATCGAGCGGAATTGACCCAAGAGGGTAAAGAGGCGTGGGGGGACTATTTGTAGAAGAAGGTTCATAAGGAAGAAGGCTGGCTAGCGGGGGTGAAGGGCTAGGAGCTGGTTGGGGTGGGTGAGGTTGAAGTTGCTGACTAGCCAAAGTGGGCTACTTAAGGTCAGCCCAAGATGATTGCATCATGAAAACGTTCGCCAAGCTAAGATCAGATACAGGAGGAGGGCCCAGAAAGGTTCCAGGCAAGGAGAAGGCTTTATACACACCGGGGGAAACACTAGTCAAAGAATCAATGGTTGGCTTATTTGTGATAGCAGAGATGGTGGACTCAGCGGAGGTCTGAGATATTGTTTCATGATATGTCAACTGGTCGATGGTGACAATATTTCCATTATGAGGGAAAAACATCTTGCGGTGGACTATGGATGGGACGACAGACATGGCATAGGTGTAACTACGCCCCAAAAGAATGTTATAGTCAAGAGGGGCGTCGATAACTTCAACGTCAACACAAATAGTATTTCCCGCAAGGGTGATAGGATAGTTACAGAATAGGAAAATGGGCTAGGAGGCATGGCCATTGTTGTGCTCAACTTATTGTTCCTAAATTGAGGTCATAAATTATCAACTAGGGTCAGTAAACTGCTGAAGTGAGGTGCACTATATGTGCCTAGGTATCTGTTTCTCACTATGTTGTGTTTAGTGTTTTTATGATATTTTTGGTTTTGTGGTTTTATGTTAAGAAGGAAAAGGACTAAATGTTTAAAAATAACAGTTGTTGGTCACACTAAAAACAGAGAAAAACCTATACTAAAGAATAGAAAATGTAAAGTTTCATAATGACTCATAGCAAGAAAATGAATCACAACATGAACTCAATAACTCATAACATAAACTCATCCAATTCATTCATTAGAAATATGTTGGAATAGCTTGAGAAAAGGACAAGTTTAGTACAAATTAGGTTCTCCTAAGTAAACAACCATCTTACAATATTACAAAGAATCTCATCCATGGCTAAAAGTTTATTGGAACACAATTGGAAAAAGACTATTTGTAACACAATAATATTTCTACAATGAATTAACTTGTCATGCTAAGATCAATTCATTTTGCAGCTCAACTTGTCACCACTAAACCTTATTCGAAAGTTAGAGATTTTCTAAAATAGTTTTTTTGGGAAAAAGGTTTAATTGTGAAATTGCAAAGGGTTGCAGAACAATCAAGGCCTTAAACTGATATCACTAACTCATTCCTGTTCATATGATAATGCATTAATAGAAAGTCAGAACAAGATTAGTTTGTAAACAATGAAGGCTGTGAAGTCTAGTTTTTACAGTTATTACAACTTAAAGAACAATGGATAACACTGAACTAGAATGCAATTGATCAAGCTTGAAACATAGTGATCACAACTAACCTAGAATTCTTTTAGTCTAACTTTTAAATACAGTGATTTGGAACTGAACTAGAATGTCACTAATCTAAATTAAAGTACAGTGAACAGAGTTATACTTAGAGTGCCATTATCAAACTTGAAACACAGTGACAGAATTAAACTAAAGTGACATCTACCTCCAGAGTACTACAACTAGAATAAAGATGCAACTAATCACTAAAATGTCTCAGATCTGTCTCATTCGGAATTAGTGGTATTTTGGAATGTTTTATGGAATAGGACTGACTGCAACATGTTATGTAAATGAGCATAAAAGCATACAATTCAACAAAACACAACAAAGCTCTAAAACACCGCAGCTATGTCTCATCTAGAGTTAGTGATATTTTGGAAGAGTTTGTAAGATCACGACTAGCTGTAACAACTGATGTAATCGAGCACAAAATCATAAATTTCAAAGAAATGCAACTAACTCCTAAATACTATAGTTATATCCCATCCAATGTGAGTGATATTTTGGCATAGTTTTTAAGGATAAGACTAATTGTGGCATCCACTGCAAGTAAGTATAAAAACACAAAGTTTAGAAAATTAATTAAACTAAGAATGAAACAAGGCTAAGTTACTTATCTAAACCATATGAACAAAGCTTCTCAGGTAGCAGGGGCCCTGTACCACCGGATTAGCACGCAAATCTACTCAATATTGACTCATCTCTTGCAATAAAGTGATGCTTCTTTCATTAAAGGAGAAATTCTTCAAAACAGAATATTTACGGTCTTCTGAGATCTAGCAATAAAACATAAATCTAGCTAAGTTGTTTCTCGGTATCCCGAGCCATACTTATAACAAAATTACATAACTGTCTTTGAGATAAAATAGGGGTATTTGTATTTTCAAACTAAAATCAAACTAGGACTCTGGTGGTGGCCTCGTTCTATGATTAAGGACATCTGTACAGTCCTTGTCCTATTAGAAGTCTGTCACCTAGTTTTGGTTTCCCACGTGCATAACCGCCTGTAGACTCGAGCTCAGACTTCGTGGAGAGCAAGAAATGATGGGAGAGTGATGTGGAATACGACCATATGAATTTTTCCTTGAGGTGACACCTGGAACCCGTGTAAACATGAGAACGGCTGCGGAATAGGTGACTGGCTACAGAATGACTGTGTTCTTTAGCCAGTCTAGTAAAAAATTGCTACAATAACAAAATCATGAAAACATAGCAAGTTAGTCATTATATACATTCTTAAAGTAATCCTAATTAATCCTATTGATCATTTAAGCCTGCAATTGATGAGGGAGGAAGAAAATGAAGTGAAATGTGGTGGAAAAGAAGGACATCTTTGGGGCTCAACATACCCCCACTGCAAGGCTTTTGCATGTCCTCATGCAACTATTCCATGTACTCTGAGACCTCTGCTAGGACATCTAAGCCTCTTCTTCTGCTTTTCCTGACATTCAGTGGTCTTCTGGGCTTCCTTATGACTAACTTGAATCTCAAATTTGTAAGTGCCCTGCTTAACCTTTTGTTTTTCTTCTTCAATCTTTCACTGGCCTTGTGCAACTTTTTCATTTGTAGAGACAGAGTGGTATTCATATCACCTTTGAGCTTAACTTTCTCCCTTAAAATTTCATTCTCATTCTTGATATGCTTATTCAGTACTTCTAACTCATATTTATCTCTTCCTAGCATATCCATTGCAGATTTTGGTGGACTAGGAGTTCTGTCTCTACTTTCTAAAGCTTTCTTCTCTAGTGTCTCAACATAATTGTAAATTTCTTGTTGTGATGGGTCTATTTCAGGAGCTCCTTCATCAAAATCCTCCTCATACTGATAGTCAGGTGATCTAGCAGTAGGTGTTTCTTCATCATCAATGTTTATGATTCCATTTTGTCTAACCTCTGTTTTCTTTAGTATACCTCTAAGCCTATGGCTCCGTCTCGGTTGAGATGGCCCTTCTACTCTGTCTTTGGCATATTTTCTTATTAGTCTTTCCTTCTTAAGCTGATTTTTAATTTAAGCCAATTTCTCAGAAATCATCTCTTCACTGTCCTCTTGTATTGATTTACCAGTTTTAGTTTCAACAGCCTTAGAAATTTCCTTTCTCCTGCTTCTTCTTATGGGTTTGCCTTCAGGTGGAGATTCCTTGGGTTCCTCAAAGTGATTCCTTACTAGAAACTCATCCCAATTATCTCCCATTTTTCCCAAATGATTTTCAATTAAGATTTTGACTAACCCATGATGATACAAGGTTGTTTCTAGAAATTGAACTCTCTTTTGTACATTTGAAGCCATTCTTTTCAGACTATGAAGTAGGAAAAAGGGAAAATTGATTTCTTCTCCTAAGAAATGCATCATTAACCGAATATGATAAACATAGAGGGTACAAAATCTTCCTTCACAAGTTATAAATTTTTGCAAGATGGGCAACATGTTCCTCCATTTTTTCTTCAGTGCAGAGCTAGGAATACCTTTCTTAAAAATGGAAACATCCATACCTGGTGTTTTGAGTATTTGCCTCCATGCCTCGTTATGAAATTCCCTATTTTTGAACCACTTTTCTCCTTGCCTTGGTAATTCCGTTGCTTCTGCAATGAAAACCTCTGTAATGGTGAATTTAACATCTCCTATTTCGACCTCCGCTCTATTGAAGGACCGTGCAAATGTTTTAGTCACCTCTTTGTGAAAACCACTGAATTTTTCTAAAAATTGCAACCACCCAGCCTGCTGTAGCATTTATCTGATTTGTGGATAGCCTTCCAGGTACTTGGTTCCAACTAGTTCAGTTCTTACTATGAGACCCATAACTTATCTTTTCAACCTTCAAATTACTGCTCCTCTGCTCACGGTGAAAATGGATATTAAAGAGATGTTTTTACTCCACAGATGTTTCCTCTATTTTACAGACCAGAATGGCTAAGAATTGGCTGTGGAACTCTGCTCATGGTGAAAATGGCTGTTAAAAATATGTTTTTACTCCAAAGATACAGAATGGAATGGCTAAGAAGTGGCTTCGGAAAGAAATGATATGGAGTAGTTATGAAATGAGTATAATGCGGTGCGGGTTATTCACACGGATTAATGAGTTGAGATTTATCACAAAAGAAAATACCGCTGAGATATTTTGTGAGAAATTCAAAATCATCATTAAATACTTTGGCCTAGTGACGTGACTGATCAAATCACTTCAGTACTTAACCATTAAGTTTTAAATGATGATCGGATATGGCAAGATAGAAGGGATTTTGTCCAAAGTTTTTATGATAGGTTTGATAGGCATGATCAACACGACTAATTAAAATAACCTTTTTGAATCATGCATGACTTCACTATGCTAAAATTTCATGATCTGTTACCATAATAATTTCATAACTTTTACCTTTTCCTTTTCTTTGATCTTTTTTTCTTTTGGTTTTGATATGCCTTGTCCTCCTTTAAAATTCATTGGTCTTCAATCCTCATAACTCCTTTGATTTTTCTTGTTGTCTTGGATATGCAGGATCAATTTGTTTCTCAATCAAGTGATTACTAGATAGTGCCTTCAGGATCTCTGGCTACAGAATGTCTGGTTAGCTGCAGAATTCTCGATTGGCTGCAGAATGTCTGACTGATTGCAGAATGTACCTGTAGAAGTCTTAAAACATGGAATGGAAAGGTTTGAAGCATGAATGGAATGTTTGTATGAAATGAGTTGAAAATGGATAATGAAGTATGGTGTAATGGAGTATGGGTGAAGTGAATAATGGAATGAAATGAATCTCAATTATGAAGTGGAGTGAAGTATGGAAAATGACTTGCAACTTATGATCTGTATTATTCAATTGCAGAAAGAAATAACTCTTAAAACTCTGAGATGAAAAATGAGGTGGACCATGGAATGAAATGAATGAAGTATGAAGTGAAGTGGAGTATGGATTAATGGAATGAAGTGAATCATAAGTGAAGTAGGGGTTTGCACTTATGATTTTGTAATAGCTTCTTGCATAAAAAGAACAAATTTGAAAAGCTAGAGTGTCAGAAAGATTCTGATTTTCACTCTATATTTTCTGTATAAACATGTTATCAGTGATTAGTTTTCATGTTTATACTTTTTTTTTTTCTCTTTTTTTTTTTTAAGCTTTTGAATTCATAAAATTCAACTAAGTTGATGAAGAAGAAAAATTCTTCTTCATTAACTTCACATTACTGTTTTGCTGAAATCTCTTGAAAAATTCTTATCTTGAAAGTGGCTTGTGATACAGCTTCAATCTATGACCATTTACAAGAAAAGTGACCTTCTCTTCATCTATTGTCCTGATTTTTATTGCTCCATTGTCAAAAATACTTATAATTTCATATGGCCCAAGCCAATGTGTTTGGAATTTACCTTGAAAATCCTTGAACTTTGAATCAAACAAGAGAGCCCAGTCACCTTCTTTGAACTTCTTTTCCTTGATGTACTTTGTTGGGAAAAATACTGGGGGGGGGGGGGGTGAATCAGTATTTAGTGCAGACAATAAAAATTTGATATTTCTTTCTTAAAAAACCATACGCAACTTTCCTGAAGCAAACCCGCGTATATACGCGGATATCCTTTACAGAACTCGCGTATATCCAGTGATCTAATTATGCATTTAGTTGTTGACTTAGACCATTGCATTACTCATTCATCAGATATTTAGAAAATAGTAAACAAGTGCAAGAAGAACAGAATAATCATCACACATAAGCAACCACACATGAACACCAGGATTTCTAGGTGGAAACCCAATTCGGGAGAAAACCACCACTGCCATCGTCTCAATCTTCAATTTTATTATTAAGAAAACTTCTTACAACATGTACTGGTGCAGACTCATACCAGTACGCAGGCACCCACCTGCAGAAGGCTACAACCTTCTCTCGTTTACCAGCCTCTCCTGGAAGGGAGCAACAACCCCATAACTCTCGTTTACCGGCCCTCACTGGAAGGAGCTCTACCCTGATATTAGCACCAGCCTCCCTGCGGCGGCTTCTACGTTCGAGGTGAGGTTTCAGCCTCGTGGACCCTTGCAAACCACGTTCATCAATTTTCAAACTAGATCAAACAGCTCCAACACAACCCTTTACTTGTCAATAAACAACCTTTCCCCAATGCATCAAACAGAACAGTGAAACCACTGTAACCAGAATATCAGAGATAACCCAGACTTCAGAATAAATATGCAGAAACACATTCAACCTTGAGCAACCATGACATCAGATATCATAAGCGGTTTTATTTAATCAGACTCGCGTATATACGCGCTTTTTATGAAGTGAACCCACGTATACATTTGTGCATTTACCAGAATAACCCTAACTATCCATACGCGACTTTGTTGAAACAGATCCGCGTATATACGCGCTTTTCACGAACTGAACCTGCGTATAGATCTGTAAAAGATAAAATTTGCACAACAAATCAGATCTATGAACTTACCCAGATTTCTTCAAGTTCTTCAGCAGATTTGTGTCAGGTCTTCATCACTTATTTTCAGATCATCCAAGAGATTCACCATTTCTAGATCTAAAGATCTTTAACCTTCACCATGTTCATAGATGCATCATAGATTCAGATCAATCAATCAATAGCAGAGTTCAACCATGCAGATATACTTCAGAGTGAAGTATTCATTAAAGCCCAGACACTTGCACACCCATGCACAATGATTTTCTTCTCCTTATATAGATTTTGCCTTCAACAATACCATGAGTCAAAACCACACCACTTCCGATGGTATTCCTGGACGGGATCAAATAGACAATCCAACGCTCAATACAATGGGTCAATACCATGGTAGTAACCCCTGGTTTTACATATTTAGAGCGCAATTGAGCATACGCGACTTGGTACGTTATTTCCCGCGTGCATACGTGACTTCCCCTAGACAAACTCGCGTATTCCTTGTGACATACACTTTTCATCACTGTTCTGGCCCATTCTAGAAATTCTTTCTTCTGCACCTTCTATACTGATTGTAGATACATCAGATGTATATCATTCACAAGCTCATCAAGAACAACTTCATTAAGTAGGTTGCCATCATCTTCATCAAGTGGGTTGCCATCAAGGACAACACTCAGCATCATATTGCCAACAATCTCCCCCTTTGGACTTGATGGCAACCACGATGGAGTTTGAGCACCAGAACAGATAGATACATTGATTATAATCATTATACAACAACCACATTACTTTCCCCTTATTTAAACACCATGCCACTCTCCCCCTTTGACATCAAGGGCAAAGGGCAGGTCAAACCAACACAAGGTTTTTTCTTCTCAAGTTCAAGCTGAATCTTCAAACCTATTATTCAATGAAGTACATGACACTATGACCTTTCCTATTTCCAAGGACTCATACTTACATCAAAGATCCAACCAAGTGGATTTACTTATGTGACCCAAGTACCCAACCACGTGGGTTTACACATTTTGACTCGATTACCCAACCAAGTGGGTTTACAAATCTGAACAAGCCCTTTACATGGCTGAATATTACAAATTACATCATAGGTCATAGCATTTTCATCAAATTACACATATGACTTTTATAACCAATACCAAAAGGACCTCAAGAGAGAGATCATATTTCAGAATCATCATACTGCCAAAAATGCATTACACCCAGCAAGGCTAATGCTCCCCCTGAAACTGTACAACCAATGCATCCTTTCCAAGTGACCAAAACTCCCCCTTAGCTTGTGCATCCTTAACACTTTCAATAGCAAATCATCAAGGCATCTTCACCCAATATCAGAGAAAGAAACAAAAATATAAGAGCTGAAGCATCATCAGAGATACCAAACAGTACTGCAGCTGTGCTGAGAAATGCTGACCCCAAAAATTTGTCAGCAACCAACCATACGCAGTTTTCTGTGTATGAACTCGTGTATATACGCGACTGCCGTTTAGGAAACCCACGTATCCAATTTAATCTTTTGAGTTTAGGCAGATTTGTTCTTCTGACTGGCAGAGACTACTCCCAGCTTCTGTCTTAGATATTCGAATGCTTCCCTGGGCAGAGGTTTGGTAAAGATATGAGCAACTTGTTCTTTGGAGGGAACATACTCCAACTTCACCTTTTGTTCAAGCACTTGTTCACGTAAGAAGTGATACTTGATGGGAATGTGCTTGGTCTTCTAATGCATAACCGGATTCTTTGAGATACTGATGGCACTTGTGTTATCACACATAATGGAGATAGGAGATGTACATTTTATTTGAAAATCTTGTAAGGTTTGCATCATCCAAAGGAGTTGAGTGCAACAAGATGCGGCAGCCACATATTCTGCTTCTGCTGTAGATAAGGCAATAGAATTTTGTTTCTTGCTGAACCAAGATACTAACCGGGGTCCCATATAGAATGCACCACCACTAGTGCTTTTCCGATCATCAACACTTCCAGCCCAATCTGCATCAGTGTAAGCATGAAGAGTAAGATCGGCATTCTTTGGATACCATAGACCAAAGTCTTGAGTTCCTTGTAGATATTTGAAAATTCTTTTAACAGCCTGAAGGTGAGACTCTTTTGGATTAGCTTGGAATCGTCCAACAATCCCAACTGCATGCATAATGTCTGGTCTAGTCCCAGTGAGATAAAGTAGGCTTCCTATCATTGATATGTATTCTGGTTGATTCACCGCGGGAGAATCATCATGAGAACTGAGATTACATCCGGTTATCATTGGTGTACTTACAGGTTTGCATTCTTCCATGCCATACTTCTTCAAAATTTGCTTAAGATATTTTGCTTGTGATAAGAATATACCATCTATAGTTTGATGCACTTGCAAGCCAAGAAAGAATGTTAGTTCTCCAAGTAAGGACATTTCAAATTCTTGCTGCATGACAGAAGCAAATTTCTGACTCATAGATTCTTCATTACTCCCAAAAATGATATTATCAACATATACAACCACAATCAATAGTTTACCATTTTCAACTTTTGTGTATAAGTTGCTATCAGCAGACCCCTTTGAAAATCCTTGTTGATGAAGATATTTGTCAAGGCGATAATACCATGCCCTTGGAGCTTGTTTGAGACCATATAGAGCCTTTTTAAGTTTACAAACAAGATTTTCATCATTTCCCAAAATGAATCCTTCTGGTTGTTCTATATACACTTCTTCTTCTAGATCACCATTGAGAAAAGCAGATTTAACATCCATTTGATAAACTTTGATTTGTTGAAAACTTGAAAAAGCAAGAAACATTATTATGGCTTCAAGTCTAGCTACAGGAGCAAAAGTTTCTTCAAAGTCTATACCTTCTTGTTGAGTATACCCCTTGCAAACCAGTCTAGATTTGTTTCTTATAACATCCCCATTCTCATTTAACTTGTTCTTGAATATCCATTTAGTTCCAATGAAATTTTTATCATGTGGTCTTGGTACCAAATCCCATGTTTGATTCTTTTCAATTTGATCAAGCTCTTCATTCATGGCTTGAATCCAACATTCATCTTTGCTAGCTTGATTGACATTGTGTGGTTCAATTGTGGATAAAAATGCCAGACAGCTAGAAGATCCCACAAGATTCCTCCTTGTTTGTACACCTAATTCCTTGTCTCCCAAAATTTGAGATTCGGGATGATTCTTTTGAACATATCTGGATGGAGCCTTTTCAGATAAATCATCTTCAGGTTCTTCATTAGATCCACTGTCTATATCATTTCTATTTGATGTAGAAGGACAAAAGTCACCATCATCTTCTTCTGTTGTTTGTTTTTCTTCTTTAGGAGCTGCAGGAGACTCATCAATAACAACATCAATACATTCAACAATCTTTCGAAACCTTTTATTGTAACATTTGTATGCTCTGCTTGTAGATGAGTAACCAAGAAGTATCCCTTCATCTGATCTAGGTTCAAACTTGCCAAGCTTTTCATCATTATTTTTGATAAAGCATTTACTTCCAAAAACTCTAAAATGCTTCACAGAGGGAGAATTACCATACCAAAGTTCATATGGAGTTTTGTCACTATTTACCCGAACATGTGCCTTGTTGAGAATGTTTGCTGCTGTATGTGCTGCTTCTCCCCAGAACATGTCAAGAGTTCCTGAATCATCAAGCATGGCTCTAGCCATTTGTTGAATTGTTCTATTCATTATTTCTGCTACGCCATTTTGTTGAGGAGTGCCAACTACAGAGAACTGTCTTTTTATGCCATGTTTTTCACAAAATTCAAGGAATTCATTTGATGTATATTCTCCTCCTCGATCAGATCTAAGACACTTGATTTTTAGATCTAATTCATTTTCCACCAATGCTTTGAAGATCTGAAAATTTTCAAATGCTTCATCTTTATGTTTAATCAACCCGATCCAACACATTCTAGAGAAATCATCAATAAATAAGATATAGTATTCTTCCCCACGTGGTGAATTTTTCCTCATAGGTCCACATATGTCAGTATGAATGAGTTCAAGAAGCTTACTTGATGATCCTTCTTTGGCATTAAATTGAACTCTGGTCTGCTTACCGAATTGGCAAGATTTGCATATGATACTCTCTGGTAGAGTAATATTGGGAAGACCACAAACAGCTTGAAGTCTGCTTGATTAGTTGATTTGAGAGAAGCTCAGATGCCCCAGCCTTCTATGCCATAGCCAATTTTCTGAATATTTGCTCAAGTAACATTGATCTTTGCAGTTCTTCAATACATACAGGTTGCTTGTAGTTCTTTTCCCTTTTATAATAGTTTTACCTGTATCAAGATCACGAACCACACATTCTTTTGAACTAAAGACAACTTCAGTTCCTTGATCACACATTTGACTTACACTTAACAGGTTATGCCTTAATCCATCCACATACATGACATCATTAGCCTTCACCTTTTCTTTTAGAAACACGGATCCTTTTCCTTTAATTACAGCAGGAGTATCATTTCCAAATGTAACTTTCTTTTCTTTTTCTAGAGCATTATATGCAAGAAGTTTGCTTTTGTCACCTGTCATGTGTCTTGAGCATCCACTATCAATGTACCATTGATTTTCTTCACCTTCTACAAATAACGCTATCCCACAATTTTCAACCTGTAATTCCTTCTTTTTCCATACTTTGGAACTTGAAGGAAAATGTTGTTTTGGCTGGACTTTGCTCCTGCATTCAGATTCTTCATGGCCAAAGTTATTGCAATAAGCACATTCAACTTCATTTTGAAGAAGAGAAAATTTGTTATAGGTGTTCTTCTTTGGTTCAGTATCGATCCTTTTCTTTCTTGCTTCTCTTGTCATGATGGTTTTATATGCAACACATTGAACAGCTTTATGACCAAAATTGTGACATGAGAAACATTGTCCATTGAAGTAGAAATTTCTGCGATCATGAAATCTTCTATTTGAATTTACCTGTTGGTTGTTGCTTCTTTGAGAGATATCCCTGTTAGTGTTCTTTGAATTGTGATGATCATGCTTTACCTGTAAAGATTATTTATTCCCTTGTTGAGTGGTTGAATGTAGTAAACCAGTTGTAGCTGCTTTTAGATAATTTGGTGTTGAAGCCTGAGAAGATTCTCCGGTATATCCAAGACCTGTCTTTATAAGAGGAGAACGTTGAACCTTGATAATCTCATCTAAGGTTTCAGATCCTTTAGAAAATCTAAGATTCAGAGTCTTTACTTTCTCAAGTTCTTTTCTTAGACTTACTACTTCACATCCTAATTTCTCATTGTGTTTCTTTGCTTCTTCATTCTTCCTTTTTAGAGTTTCTATGATTATTTTACTTTATTCCAAGCATGTTTTGAGTTGATTATTTCGATCAAGAAAATCATGGTCATCTAGAGCATCCATAAAAGCATCCTTGTCATCTCTAGAATTATTTTCAAATGCCATGCGAAGTCTAATATCTTGTTCACATTCTTCCTCACTATCAGATAACCCATCACTGTCTTCATTTGTATAGTAACTTTTCTTAGTGCTAGATCGGTTCTTATTCCTTCTTGCTACTTCTTTCCCTTTAGCAGATGTTTCTTTATAAGGACACTTTGCAGCATAATGACCAACTCTTCCACAATCAAAACATTTGAAAGGAAGCTTACCTTTGAATCTTCTGGTTCCTAGTTGGATTCTTCTCACAAAGTTTGCCTCATCTTCTTCTGAGATATATCCTGATTCTTCTGGTTTTTGAACTTCTTTCCCTTTTGTAGAAGCTTTAAAAACAGCTTCTTTGACTTCAGATGATCCTCCTCTCCTCATTTCATATGCAGTCAATATGCCATGAAGTTGCACCACAGTAAGAGTTTGAAGATCCTGTTTTTCTTCAAGAGCAGAGACTTTTGATTCAAATTTTGCCGTTAGCGATCTTAAGATTTTCTCACCCAAAGTAGATTCCGTGATTGTTTCTCCCAGATTTCTCATACGATTTACAACATCATCAAGACGTAAAAATAAACTGGCAATATTCTCATCACTATGCACCTTGAAATTTTCAAATTCAATTCTGAGAGTTTGAAGTTTTGCACTTTTTACCTTTGCATCACCTTCATAACTTAGAATGATTTTGTCCCATATCTCCTTTGTTGTATTCAGTTGCATAACTTTGACAAATTCTGATTCAGTTAGACTTCCCGTTAGAGCATTGATTGCCTTTGCATTTATTTCATAATTTTTCTTCTCAGTCGGATCTATTGGTATTGCAGCTGGATATTGATATCCTTGTTCAACAATGGCCCATACATCTGCTCCCATAGACTGAAGATAGGATCTCATCCTTATTTTCCAAAAGATTAAATTGCTTCCATTAAAGAGTGGAGGCTTGATAGATGTTGTTCCATCTTGATTGCTCATCTTGCTTGATCTTCCTTCTAGCGGCTAAGCTTTTTCAGAAGGACCTGCTCTGATACCAATTGTTGGGAAAAATAATGAGAGGGGGGGGTGAATCAGTATTTAGTGCAGACAATAAAACTTTGATATTTCTTTCTTAAAAACCATACGCAACTTTCCTGAAGCAAACCCGCGTATATACGCGGATATCCTTTACAGAACTCGCGTATATCCAGTGATCTAATTATGCATTTAGTTCTTGACTTAGATCATTGCATTACTCATTCATCAGATATTTAGAAAATAGTAAACAAGTGCAGGAAGAATAGAATAATCATCACACATAAGCAACCACACATGAACACCAGGATTTTTTTAGGTGGAAACCCAATTCAGGAGAAAACCACCGCTGCCGTCGTATTAGTCTTCAATTTTTTTTATTAAGAAAACTTCTTACAACATGTACTGGTGCAGACTCATACCAGTACGCAGGCACCCACCTGCAGAAGGCTACAACCTTCTCTCGTTTACCAGCCTCTCCTGGAAGGGAGCAACAACCCCCTGCTCTCGTTTACCAGCCTCACCTAGAAGGGAGCTACTACCCCCTGATATTAGCACCAACCTCTACTGGCAGAAAGCTTCTACGTTCAGACTGAAGGTTTTAACCCTCAGATCCACTGCAGACCACGTTCATCAATTTTCAAACTAGATCAAACAGCTCCAACACAACCCTTTACTTGTCAATAAACAACCTTTCCCCAATGCATCAAACAGAACAGTGAAACCACTGTAACCAGAATATCAGAGATAACCCAAACTTCAGAATAAATATGCAGAAACACATTCAACCTTGAGCAACCATGACATTAGATATCATACGCGCTTTTATTTAATCAGACTCGCGTATATACGCGCTTTTTATGAAGTGAACCCGCGTATACATCTGTGCATTTACCAGAATAACCCTAACTGTCCATACACGACTTTGTTGAAACAGATCCACGTATATACGCGCTTTTCACGAACTGAACCTGTGTATAGATCTGTAAAAGATAAACTTTGCACAACAGATCAGATCTATGAACTTACCCAGATTTCTTCAAGTTCTTCAGCAGATTTGCGCCAGGTCTTCATCACTTATTTTCAGATCATCCAAGAGATTCACCATTTCTAGATCTAAAGATCTTTAACCTTCACCATGTTCATAGATGCATCATAGATTCAGATCAATCAATCAAGAGAAGAGTTCAACCATGCAGATATACTTCAGAGTGAAGTATTCATTAAAGCCCAGACACTTGCACACCCATGCACAATGATTTTCTTCTCCTTATATAGATTTGGCCTTCAACAATACCATGAGTCAAAACCACACCACTTCCGATGGTATTCCTGGACGGGATCAAATAGACAATCCAGCGCTCAATACAATGGGTCAATACCATGGTAGTAACCCCTGGTTTTACATATTTAGAGCGCAATTGAGCATACGTGACTTGGTACGTTATTTCCTGCGTGCATACGCGACTTCCCCTAGACAAACTCGCGTATTCCTTGTGACATACACTTTTCATCACTGTTCTGGCCCATTCTGGAAATTCTTTCTTCTGCACCTTCTATACTGATTGTAGATACATCAGATGTATATCATTCACAAGCTCATCAAGAACAACTTCATTAAGTAGGTTTCCATCATCTTCATCAAGTGGGTTGCCATCAAGGACAACACTCAACATCATATTTCCAACAGAGGTTTCATCACTGAGTTCACAGTAGACTCGACTGTGTCCTACAGCGAAGAAGAGTGAATATTCTTTAGAGGATCGTGAGGTGAGCACTTGAAATCTTTGAAACTCAAGATTAAGATGCTTCTAGTGAAAATGGTGCTTTACAGATGCAATCAAATTGATAGTTTACTTATGTTTGGAGGAAGAAGTAAATTTGAGCAAGATATTGGTACAACGCGAAGTGATAAAAAGGTATAGAGTAGATACCATAAATAGATATCATGAACAAGACCCGAAGACCTTCATAAAGTCTGATTATAGCCCTCTTTTGAGTGAATCTGAAGGTGAAAAGGAAGAAAACTACCCAGAGAACCCCAGGTAGCTCCGTAGTATCCCCCCTCCCAGGCTGAAAGTTCGTCGAAGTCAAAATCAAATACGAGCCATGGTATTCTTAGCATTCCCCCTCCTCCTAATCCCCCTAACCCCATACCGCTCCTCCCCCTCCCTCTCCCCCTCCCACTCCCCACTCCCCTCTCCCTCCAAAAATAGGTATGGCTGATGATATTAAGCTACTTGTTTTCAAAGGAACTGGATCAGAGGATCCATAACAGTTTTGGTTTCTAGCCAAAGTTGAATGGATAGAAAAGCAAATCGATGACGAAGATATATAGAAGGCGCAACTCATTACGATGCTGCGAGATATAGCACTAACATGGTATATGAAGTATTCGACTAGTAAAAATGGTACATTTGCATACGTTAAGAAAGCATTGATACGAGATTTCAAGAAGCAAAAGTCTGAATCACAGTGCATTATTGAGTTAAAGGAGATCAAACATAAAACTAGTGATTATGTTTGGAAATTTGATCAAATATTTAAGGTGTTATTGAATCAAGTAAGCTTCAACATACCTTCGGAGCAACATAAATAATGGTTTATAGATGTATTGCTACCACATATCAGGTTACCATTAACACAACAAAAGATAGCAACTCAAGCCGAAGCTATGGAAATTGCGATGAAGATGGAAGCCTTGCCTACAAGAGACACTAATACAAGTATGCATCAGATTCAGAGTCAGTTGGCGAACCTGACCTTGCAATTGCAAGATATCAAAAAAGGTAAATAAGTGAGAGAAGAAGTGTGGTGTACAAAGTGCAAATCAGAGAGACATTCTAAGGAGAAATGCCCTGTTTTCAGAGATTACATGGCTAGTGGAGCACCTAATCCCTTGAACACAAGATCCAACCTGTGGTACGTGATATGCATAACTAGAGGAAAACATAGCTCAAAAGATTGTTATTTATTGTAGAAGTATGCGGAGACCCCAAGGAATGTGTTTTGTAAGTTCTGTAACTCAGTAATACATGATGAGAATATCTATCGAAGTTATGATCTAATGATGGAGCACAGTGTTGATAATTATAGAATGCAAGCAAAAGAGTGTGCACATGAGGACAATGGAAAACTCAATGGTCGAAGAGGTTTTCAAATAAAAGGTCTAGGAGGTGGAGCTGGTCGAGGACATAGACAGATCATATGCTATAATTGTGGCCAGACATGTCATTTTGCAAGAGAATACCAGAATCCCACTACGACTTGTAAGCACTACAAATCCTTTGATCATGTGATTGAAGACTACCCTGTACTTATGGAGAAGATGCAAGAGAAAAGGAATTAGTAGCCCATGCAAAACATCCAAATGATGAATGATGAAATAAGGACTGATGGCACTCGCATTAATATTGACACTACAAGTGGAGCTGTGACTGAAAGTGATAAAGCAGATGAAAAGAAGGAATCTGGAAATACACGGGTCAGAAAGACTGCAAAGAAGACTCATATGTTCGATATACATAAGGAAAAACAAATATTCATAGAAGCAAAGCGAAATTTTATGGATGTGGTAGCATCGACTTCCACTGCACAACCAGGGCCTAGTAACTGCGACATGTAATGAGTTCTGACACAGAGCCAAGCAACGATGCAGGATTAAGCTCTGATGCAGAATTCAACAAATCAAGTAAGTATTTTGAGATCTTTTCCGCAAACTTGTATGAATTTGTTCAGAGATCAAAAGGTTATAGAAGGGCTTCAGGAATTGATAGATTCCTGGGCATTAAAAGAAACACCATGAAGTGAGATGTGCGCAGTCAATAATGTACATCGATAGAAGAGAATTGGGAAAGAAATGAGACTTAGTGCGCAAATAGGAGAATATGAAATGGATCAAGTTATTCTATATTTGGGGTTTGATACTGATGTCTTGACAAAATAAACATGGGAATTAATGGGTAAGCCGAAGCTACAATGGTCAAATATTCATTTAAGATTGGAAAATCAGCAAAAGATCTTTCCTATGGGAAGACTACTAGGTGTTACAGTAGATACGGAAGGAGTTTGCACTATTGTTGATTTTGAAGTAATATAAATTGTTGATGATAGTAATACGTATCCTAATTTTGTTAGAATTGATTGGGCATTTGACAATATGGCCATAAGAAATTTGAAGAAGAGACAAATGATATTTGAAGGAAACAATATGAGAGTGATTGTTCCTTTAGATCCATCAAAAGGAGTAAGATATATAGAACCAATTAAGGAAGAATACAACGCAGCTGACATAGATAACATCTATCAATTAAAAACCAAGGAAGAATATTATATTAACCCTACTGCAGATGGCAAGTTGAATTGGGATCATGATAACTCTTGCACATCATATTCAGCAGAAGAGTTGGAGAATTGGCAAAACAGATTGCATGAAGTATCCACAAAGCACAAAACAAGAATAACAAAAGTAATTCATTGTATGACATCTGAGGTATGTAACCTTCCGTCTTATGATGGTTTGGGGAATGTAGATACTTTTCTTAATGATTATGAAGTGCGGGTTCCAGAAAATCAAAGATTGTTAGCTTTGGACATATCCTTGAGAGCTACCCCCGCTAGATGGTGGGGCACACACAAGAAGAATATAGGATATTGGCACATATGTTGAATATTTATGTGGGTAAGATTTGGAAAAGTAGAAAAATAAATGCAGAAGAAATATGATGGTGAAACTGACCATAGAGAGCATATCCAACTATGCACTACAACATGGAAAGGGGCTCCACAACATGAATGAGTACATAGATCTATTCACACATTGGAGATAATTACTAAGAATTGGTACCTAGAGACAAAACTGCGACATGGTTCTATGAACTGGGAAAACTTGGTTGATGGTTTTATCTTAACATTCATCTTTGAAGATGAATGTCCAAGCATAGATTCGGCCCTTCAGATAGTAAAGGACAATATCTTTCAAGGTGTAACCACATTGACATGGCAACAGCCTGATTGGGTTATGCAGATAGAACATGCACTGGAATGCTATAGCATTATTGCAGAAGAAGAAGAAGATCCTCACAACATCGATGTAGCAGAATCAGAAGGGCACAACGAAGTACATGGACCAAAGATAGAGCTACCAGACATAACAAAGGCATTGAAGACCAAGAAGGTGAGTATTGTATCAGAAGAAGAACCCAAGTTTGCAACAATAGGAGATTAATGGGATGAGGAAACAGTTAGTAAAGTTACAAAGCTGCTCCATGAATATCAAGAACTGTTTCCCACTAAATTTTCAGATATGAAGGAAATATTAGGAGATTTGGGGGTCATGAAGATTCCCTTGAAGCTTGATGTGAAGCTAGTCAAGCAGAGACCTTACAGGTTGAACCCGAAGTACAAGGATAAAGTGAAGCTAGAACTTTGATAAGATGATAGCAACAAGGATTATTGTCCCTATCGAAGAGTCTGAATGGGTAAGTCCTATGGTGGTACAGGAAAACAAGAATCAAGGAGAGATTAGGATTTGTGTTGACCTAAGGAAGTTGAACGATGCATGTTTACATGATCCTTTTCCTACCCCTTTCACAGATGAAGTGTTGGACAATGTAGGAGGTCATGAAGGCTACTCATTTGTAGATGGTTTCTCAGGATATCATCAAATCAGAATTGCACTTGAATATCGACATAAGACCACATTTGCTACAGAATGGGGCTCATATCAGTACAAAGTGATGCCTTTTGGATTGAATAATTCCCCTGCTATATTTTCCAAAGTGGTGGTCACAACTTTTAAGGAGTACATTCGCAAATTTTTGGAGGTATACTTTGATGATTGGAAAATATTTTGACTACTAAGAAAAAATGTTGGGAGTTTGAGGCTTATGCTTGACACTTATAGACAACATCAGATCTCTATGAATCTGAAGAAGTGCATATTCTGTGTAACTTTTGGTATATTTTTGGGACATGTTGTTTGCAAGCAAGGACTCATGGTGTGTAATATTCCTAATTAGCTTTAAGCTAGTTAGAATATTAAATTTTGTTTTTGCTTCTTAGTTAGAAGAATAAGAGGGTAGGGAGACCCATAAATCTCCTTAGTAGGAATAAAATCACTCCTAATGCGAATAGGGATCATCTAAGTAGCTGGATTAAGCACCTTATGTGTGAAAATGGAATGGAGCATGTATATTGGGTCAACTTTGACCAAATCAACAACGCTGGTATGGAGGAGTGGACATTCATTGAGGGACAACGCAGTTTTGGAGGGAAATTCCATGCATGGAAGTAGTGGCTTTAATGAGTGGGGCCCAAGGCGAGGAAGCTCGCCAAGCATATAAGGAAGGGGATGGCAACCATAGAAGACATGTTTGGATTATTATTTTTTTATGGTCTGTTATGACTTGTGGCTCTCTTCACCTGTTTAACTAAGATTGCAGTGTTGTTTAGCACAAGGGTGTTCCCGACTGGGAATCCCACTTTCATCCTCGGGGGACTTCAAGTGCCCACTCAGGATAAGTTATTGAGAATTATTTCCACATTCTGGCATCAGTCCAAGCTACAAATTTCTTCTATAGTGCAGTTTCTGTTTAGAGTTGTTCCGAGTTGCAAGGTTTGGCAATGGAGAGTTGATTTGGGTTAATTCTGAGCTAGTTTTCAATGGAGGAAGGTTTCCTTCCATTGGGAAGCCAGCAAGGAATACCCTTGAGAATTATTGCTATATTTGACACTAGACCAAGGTGTATTTATCCCCTACAGCGCAGTTTCAACCTTGATCTGCGTTATTATAGGGAGGAGTTGCAAGGGTTGTTGCAGTGCATGATTTGGGGAGTGATTTATTCAATGGAGGGGACAGCCTTTCATCCAGAGGATCTATTGGGGAAGAGCTACATACTTCTACATCAGCTTCAGCCATATCTTCCCATTTATTTTATTGCAGCAAATCTTTAGCTCTAGGGCTACAGCTCACATTCGTATCTTTGTGTATTTTCTGGAAACCCTCTTGGGTTATCTTGGAAAGGTGATATAGTGACTAGATGTTTATGTATAGTATCTTCTAAGGCATATATCAGTAGGTTTACATCATTCTATTATCTCATGTTTTAGCTATGCTCATTATGACTGCGTTGTAGCAGCTCTCCGACATTTTGTATATTAGTAGCATCTCATTCTTGAGAGGGTTTATTCATTGGAGGCTTGTTGGCTCATGTTGTATGATTTGTGCCTCATTGTATTGAACTGTTTTGTTGCTAATATGACTAATAAAATGGCTCCATATTGGTCTCATGTATTTGTACAATGATTTTCACTACTATTCCCATCATTGTGCTCAATAGTGTTGCTTTTCCTGTTTAGGAATATTCTAGTAGTATCATAGCACAATCTTGGCTCAGCATGTGCATCTAAGCCAATATGTCATCAGAAGAAGGATATCCTCTCACAGATAGAGAGAAGAGGTATCTCAAAATAATAAACCAGGGATATGATTATACAGATGATAAAGAAGACAGGCAAAACTCACTTACCAGGAGAAGATGAGGAGAAGGAGTATCCCAAGCTTCTTCTTCAAACCATGCAAGATATTTCAAGAGAAATCAATCAAGGAAATGGTTTCTACATGGAGAGGGCTCTGGCATTTCACATCACTCGAGTGATCAACCAGTGAAGCAGCATGTTTCCCAACGCTCTACAATGCCTACATTCTTAGCAGTGGGAAATGGAGGGTTTCAAGAACAGGAAACTCTTGAAGACTATTTTCTTGAGTATGAGTCTCAATCTTAGAGATTCAAAGACCATTTGAGCTTTCAAGAGTTCTCTCAAATCAAGGACAACAGGAAACCCCTCCATCACAATAGAGGTGGAGAATTCATACAGAACAATGATCTTCACCGGACTATGGGCATATTTTTCTTACCCACTTTTGATGGGTCATGCAAATGCACTACCAAATCATGGGTAGAGAAGCTAGACAGCTACTTCCAGGTGAACCAAGTACCGAAGATGGAAGCCATCAAAATAGCAGCGCTGCACCTTGAGGGTGAAGCACATGTTGGTGGTTTCATGGTTTTTCTACATTGGGTCATGCCAATGTGATTGCATATTCAGAGTTCACAAGGAGGTTTGTGGAAAGGTTTGATCGTAGAGACCCAGAGGCACCTTTCATTGGACTAGCTACGCTTAAACAATCAGGTAATCCAGAAACTTACATTTCTGAATTTCTAAAACTTTCTGTTATGGTTCCTGGTTTATCTACAACTACGAGGGTCTATATGTTTATTGATGGGCTAGCAGAACCTCTTCATGGGTTGGTTAAATCAACCAAACCCACTACCCTTCAAGATGCCATTGAAAGGGCTAGAGATCTAAAAGATGCCTTGCCAAGAGCAAAGGCAACATTTCATCAAAATCCCCCTTTTCCATCCAAGGGAAAAAATGAGAAGGCTCATCCTTCAAAGGAGAGCCAAAAAAAGGTAACTCTTAGTGATGATGTCCGAAGAGACTTGAGGAGAAGGAATCTTTGCTTCACATGCCAAGAATCATGGGCACCTAGACATAGATGTGTGGCAGGGAAGGCACACTATATAGAGGTATTTTCTGATGATGAGGAGGAAGAAGAAGAGGAACCAAAAGGAGTTCACATCACTAGGATAGCAGAAGAGGATCCACCACCGCCAAGAGGTGGGAATGGGGCATTTGCTCCAATTGGAGGGGCCCTTGCATCATTGAGAGGAATACCCAAGTACTTGACCTCGAGGGTTCGAGGTTCCATTCAGGATTAGAGGGTATCAGTGTTGATTGACCGTGGGGCTACCCACAACTTTATTGATGCCCAACTAGTGCAGAGGAGGGAAATACCCACTGATGATTTTGAGGGATTTTCAGTTTTGGTCCCAGGAGCTAGAACTATGCAATGCATGCATTATGTTCCATCTTTATCTGTCACCATGGGGACATATTCATTGATTGATCACTTCTTTGTGGTTGACATACCTGACACCAATGTGATATTGGGTGTGCAGTGGTTGATTACTTTGGATAAGGTCACCACAGATTGGAAGACTCTGCAGATGGAGTGGATAGACAAAGGGAGTGGTAAACATCAGGTGATTGGGGGCATGCACACATATCCCTCATAGACAGCTTCTACACAGACAACAAAGTTGGATTTGCACAGTGGAAGCAAGGACCTAACAGTCCTATCAATTATGCAGATGAATTTGGCCCATGAGACATTACTTTTTAGTGGCATTCCACCTGCGAGGCCACCTGATCAAGAGTTGGTGAGAAATGTCTCACAACATGTTGCACCATTCATAGATCCAGGAGGAGTGGGAACATTGGGAGGACATGACACAGCGCAAGGAGCCTTGGGTAGGCTCAAGGAAGAGGGAGACATTCTCCCAATATCATTATTACCCACTCTCACCTCACATCTTGCGCTGAGAGAGGATGTTGCAAGGATGGAGGATGGAACCATCATGGTGCAATGAGACCACTCCATGGCTTTGGAGGCTCAAAAGATACTCTCACTTGGAGAGAAATATTCCACACATGGTAGAGAATGGTGGCCACTCATGCATACATTGGCCAAACTCAGGAAGTTTTGGATGGCTGATAGCTTCCCATGGAAGACTAACCTCCAAAAGCTTCAACCTTTACTTAAGCATGAGCAGCTACAGGAGGAGCAGCAGAAGAAGGATAGCACCATCCTAGTATGTGAATTTGGCATGGGAGATGTCAAAGAAGGGGGCACCCACATGACAGATGCTTTATATGGTAGATCATCAGCGTTGTCACTATGGAGTATAGATCCTTATTGGAGATCCCAGTTGTTGGTGGATTACTCCAAGGATCTTTTTACATGTAGGATACTTGATGGCCAGCTATTATATGAGAGATATTCAGTAAGAGATGGGATCATCTACTATCAGAGTAGGATCTTCTAATCTAGAGCATCTAAGCTCAAGGAGAAATTACTACATGAAGCACATGAGTATTTTCTCTTCAACCACACTTATTCCATGAGATCATATCATACTATCATGGAGGTATTCACTTGGGAAGGCTTTGAAGAGGAGATACATCAACATATTAGGAGATGCATAAATGATTTGGAGATGGAGGAGAGACATGACTCTTTATTAGAGTTATCACAACCACCTCTTTCCTCATGGAGAATGAGAGGGGACCCATCTATGAGTCACTCCATTAGTTTGATCAAGGTATATGGCAAGGATCATGTTTTTGTGCATAATTATTTACTAGATGAGTATTTTTTATTTCCTTTACCATTCATGTACAACCCATTGCTCCAAGAGGGAGGACTTTTTCTTGTAAACGTCATCGTTCACTTGGGGCCATAAGCAGTGTTGAGCATGGCCACTCCCTAGGAGGTTTTAGGGAGATGATATATCATTCAGGGTGTACTCCATTAGCACCAAACATCATTCACCTTCTCCAAGCATCTGAGAAGACTATGGAAGCAAACAAGTGGTGGGGAAACCACTTACTATATCATATTCTGAGGAAGCCAGGAGACATATTGCGCTGGTTCCACATGTGGGACTATGATCTTCCTCCAGTATTACATACGGCAGCTTATGTATCCTTGATTATGATCCCATACATTGATGATGTTCTTATCATTATGGTGGGCCTGATTGGAGGAATGATGCAGGAATTGAATGTGCCCATTGGGAGTGAGATTATCCATATTTCTTACGCTTCACGCTTCAGGGAGAACATTGGGAAAACCATGATTGCTACATTAGACCTTTTGTTTCCTTATGAGGTGAGCCATTGGCATCTCATGAGTACTTGGGAGGATAATTTCATGGATGGATTGATTGGGGAACACTTGGATCGTGAGGAGAGCTTATCACATGGAGGTGTCACAAGGGAAGGAGGAGAAGAGTTGCAGCACTCACCTTTACAGTTGCTTGAGGACAAGCAACATTTGGGAGGGGAGGACTGTAATATTCCCAATTATCTTTAAGCTTGTTGGAATAATAAATTTTTTTTTTCTTCTTAGTAAGAAGAATAAGAGGGTATGGAGACCCATAAATCTCCTTAGTAGGAATAAAATCACTCCTAATGTGAATATGGGTCATCTAAGTAGCTGGATTAAGCACCCTTATGTGTGAAAAGGGAATGGAGCATTAGACTACGTCAACTTTGACCAAATCAACAGTGCTGGTATGGAGGAGTGGACATTCATTGAGGGACAACGTAGTTTTGGAGGGAGATTCCATGCATGGAAGTAGTGGCTTTAATGAGTGGGGCACAAGGTGAAGAATCTCATCAAGCATATAAGGAAGGGGATGGCAGCCATAAAAGACATGTTTGGATTATTATTTGTTTATGCTCTGTTATGACTAGTGGTTCTCTTCGGCTATTTAGCGAAGACTGCAGTGTTGTTTAGCACAAGGGTGTTCCCGAGCGGGAATCCCATCTTCATCCTCGGGGGAATTCGAGTGCCCTGATCTAGGTGGATATCGGTGGCCACCCACCTATTCCATTTGGACCCGCAGCATCATTTCCTTCAGTTTTTCAGCTTCAGCACAACTTACTATTTTTAGCAATTTTTCGGGTCCTGCACTCCCGGAGCCGTTTTGGGGACTTAATGATTCAGGTGGATATTGGTGGCCACCCACCGAGTCCATTTGAACCCCCACCATCAGTTATTTCAGTTTGTAAGTTTCAGCACAACTTACTATTTATAGCAGTTTTTTGGGTCCTGAACTTCCGAAGCCATTTTGAGGCCCTAAACGACGCTTTTTGGGAAAACGGGGAACAACATGGGTATATCATGCTGCTCACTCAAAATTTGTAGTCCTCGGATAGATATTTATAACGAGCTCTTGAGCACATCAAACGAAGATCGGATGCCAAAGTTACGTCCCCGAGAAGTTGAAACACCAACTTACCCAAACAGGGTCCAGAGTTTTGGCGCTTCATCTCCTAGGGTTAGGTTTTTGAACGTTTTGAGTTTTACATTGTTTCTCAACAATAAATAGGCCTTTGAGCCTCATTGTAACATAGTTCAGGGGCTGGTAGCTGACACATCTCTTCTTAGAGATAAGCGCTGCCAGTACCCTAGCTCATTTATTCCCATCATGTATGTATTGTAACACAGTGGGGAGGCCTGTAGCCATCACATCTCTTCTTAGGGATACGCTACCAATGCCCTCACTCGCTCATTTCCATTATTTATCATTGTAACACAATTCAAAGGCATGTAGCCGCCACATCTCTTCTCAGAGATATGCGTACCAATGCCCTAGATGTTTATTTCAGTCATTTGTTTTATAATAAAATGAAGCATTATTTCCGCTACATCTCTGTAACTATGGCTATATGTGTATTATGTTGCGTTCCTGCATAAAATCCAGATCATGCCCACTTAGGATAAGTTCTTGAGCATTATTTCCACATTCCGGCATCAGGTCAAGCTACAACTTTCTTCTACAACGTACTTTATGTTTAGAGTTGTGCTGAGTTGCAGGGTTTAACAGTGGAGAGTGGATTTGGGTTAATACTGAGCTAGTTTTCAGTGGAGGAAGGTTTCCTTCAATTGGGATGCCAGCAAGGAAGACCCTTGAGAATTATTTCTATATTTGGCACCACGCCAAGGTTTTTGTTATCCCCTACAACGCAGTTTCAGTCTTGATCTTTGTTATTATAGGGAGGAGTTGCAGGGGTGGTTTTAGTGCATTATCTAGGGAATGATTTCTTCAGTGGACGGGACAACCTTTCATCTGGAGGATCTATTGGGGAAGAGCTACATTCTTCTACATCAGCTTCATCCATATCTTCCCATTTATTTTGCTGCAGCAAACCTTCAGCCCTAGGGCTGCAGCTCACATTTGTATCTTTGTGTATTTTCTGGAAACCCTATTGGGTTTTCTTGGAAAGGTGATATAGTGCCTATATCTTTATGTATAGTATCTTGTGAGGCATATATCAGTATTTTTACATCATTGTATTATCTCCTGCTATAGCTATGCTCATTATGACTGCGTTGTAGTAGCTCTCTGACATTTTGTATATTAGCAGCATCTCATTCTTAAGAGGGTTTATTCATCAGAGGCTTGTTGGCTCATGTTGTATGATTTGTGCCTCATTGTATTGCACTATTTTGCTGCTAACATGACTAATAAAATGGCTCCATATTGGTCTCATGTATTTGTACAATGATTTTCATTGTTATTCCCATTATTGTGTTCAATATTGTTGCTTTTCCTATTAAATAGGAATATTGCATGGTGGACCCTGCTAAGATTGTTTTCAATGCAAACTTGGATCCACCTAAGATAGTAAGATAGTTGCGCAATACGTTAGGACATATAGCGTATTATAGAAATTTCATTAAGGGGTATGTGCAGATCACTATGCCTATGGGGAAATTGCTGAAGAATGATGTCATTTTTCAATGCGATGAAGAATGCCATAAGAGCCTTAACATATTAAAGGAGAAGATGGTAACTACGCTGATATTAGTATTCCCTGATTGGAATAAGGAATTTTGCGTCCATGTAGATGCTTCTTACATAGCTTTCGGAGTGGTATTGACACAACTTGGTGAAGGATAAATTGATCATCCTGTAGCTTTTGCAAGTAGGAAGCTATCTAAAATTGAGAAGAATTACACTACCACAGAAAGGGAAGGTTTAGCTATGGTGTATTCTCTCCATAATAATTATTTGCTGAGATCACATTTTAAGATGTTTACAGATCATTTGTCATTGAAGTATTTGGTTAATAAGCCTGTCTTAGGAGGGAATATTTGCATATGGTTATTGTTATTTCAAGAGTATGCCTTTGAAGTAATTCTTAAACCAGGAAGGTTGAATGCAAGACCTAAACATCGGTAAAGTATGGAAATAGGAGTAGAACCAACCAGCATAAAAGACAATCTCCCTGATGCACAGTTATTTGAAATCAGAGTAGCAGATGACCATTTTGTAGACATTATTCAGTTTTTGACCACAGGGATGGCTCCTTCAGAATATCCTATGCAACAGAAGAAATAATTGGTGGTTAAGGTAGCTGAATTTTTAATGACAGTAGGACAATTATATAAGATGGGACCAGATGAGATACTGCACAGATATGCTCCTGAACATGAAATATCGATGATTCTAGCAGAAGCTCATGGAGGTGCAATTGGTGGACATTATGCATGAAAGGCTACTACGCAGAATATTTTGAGAGAAATATTGTGGTGGCCTCCACTACATAAAGATGTAAAGGAGTATTGTAGAGCATGTGATGTGTGTCAAAGAATAGGGAAGCCCTCTAAAAGAGATGAGATGCTATTAGTTCATAAGTGATATTGCAGGCTTTTGAAAAATGTGATATTGATTTTGTTCGACCTATAAACCCACCTAGAAAGAAGAATGGTCGAGGTACATAATTACTACAACTGATTACCTAACAAGATGGGACGAAGAACAACCAGTAACTGACTACAACGCAATAACTTCAGCGAAGCTTATTTTTTAATACATATTGTCTAGGTTTATGTGTCCGAAGGTCTTGATGAGTGACCAAGGGTCACACTTCCTTAATAATACCATTGAATCATTGACTGATGAGTTCCAAGTCTATCATCAAAATATTTCTCCTTATCACCCTCAAGCCAATGGGATAGTCGAGGCATTTAATAAGATTTTGGATAATTCACTCACCAAAGTATGCAATGTGAATAGATATGACTAGGACCTCATAATTTTAGCTGTGTTATGGGCTTATAGGACCACATGTAA